>SNQJ01S0237458.1:0-13749 GCA_010110895.2 Picea sitchensis | reverse complement strand
GTTTGTTTTTTGTTTTTAAATTCATGACTATAAGCATGAATTTAAATAAAAACTTGGTTTGGGATTTATATCTTTTACCTAAGAAATTTCACTTTGAAGGCACCCATATATTGCTAAGTTTCAAGTTTTATGAACTTATTGATCGATTCAATATCATGATTTTTATGTATTATGGGTATTGTGACGTAATTGGCTCTATGGTTGATCGTTGGTTTTAATTTGTGAAATGTCTGAATGCACAAAACAATGGTTTAACATTTAATATGAGTCTCATGATCTCAACAGTCATATCAACACTCATATCGCTTGGTACAAGCATGTTGTACCCACGATTTCAATTCACCTTGTTGTCCTGAGAATTAATGAGATCATTCATTATGCAAATTAAGGTTTAGTATTATTGGAGGGTTTGGTATTCATCGTGGGTAATGGCTCGTAGTTCTACGATCCCTCTAGTTTTTTGTTTTCACCAACTCATTTTTCCCAGTTATGAAAGTCCCCAAAATTTGCAGTTTTCATGCCATCACAGTTCACACATACCTCTCTCTGTTGCTCGTAAGCTGAAACCTACCTCCTGTATTATCTATTGTGTCTATTTCACAATGGAAATGGAACATGTGGTTTGAATTGAGCCGAATGGTTTCCAAGCCCTTCTTTCCCATGATGGCGCCATAAAATTCACGAAGGCTCATGGTTGGGATGTCTTCCTCAGGAAATTCAAATTCCACAACCTCTCAGTTGCACATGCCTTTGCACATACTTTTGACGGTTTTAGGGCCAAGGTCAGGGATGTACAGTTAGAAATAACAAAATATTTCATAAGCCGGGCGACATGACTCCCATTGAAAGGCAAAACGTGGTTTAAGAATCATAAAATGGAGGATGTTCCATGGAGCTTGTTCATGGTTTCCTGCAAATCCACTTTCTGTCCAAAAGGTATTCCCATTGCTTTTCTGAAACCTAGATGGCACAACCTCATTTTAATTTTGAAACAGTTTATCACATGTGAAGGCCGGTATGGGTTGGTTTTTCTTTATCATGTTCAATTATTTATGTTATTCATAGGGTTTGAATTGAACATGTCGTTCTACCTGTTAATGAGCCTTTACAAAATGTCTAAACTCTATAAGTGACAGGACATGAACTCTCTTTCGATCCTTTTTCATCACAAGCACGTTAAAATCCTGTTGATTTCTCACCTGTCGCAAATCGGTGACAATTGGGAGAGTTTCCTGAGCCGAAATGGCTTTGCTCAGGCCGACAGTACAGTAAACCCACCTTTAAATGTAAACCCCAATATAGACAGTCCCGTGATTGAAAATCAGGGTTTCAATTCACCTGATGGCTCCGAATTTAATGAACCAACGTCTATTGTTGTGGAAACCCCTATGGTTAAGAAATTACCATGTATGTTTTCACCTAGGAAATCATTGGAACAGGTAGTGGGTGAATTAAAAGGAAAAGTTTCCCTTATGCTTATGAATGAACCTAATCTAAACAGTAGTGATAAACCTGTTGTAAGGAAAATTCGTAAGGGTAAAAAAAAACAGAGCTCAGACTTGAATTTTAGGAATAAGAGGTCTAGTCGTTTGATTTCTAAGAGTTTAAGGAATCGAAAGAACGATCATTTGAGCTCGATCTATATGATAGAGGTCAATGATCACTGTTCATATCAAGAGATATACGATTTCTTGGCTCAGGAAGATCCAAACAACCAATGTCCTGGGAACAAGGCTCTTACCCAGTTTGAATAGTATGACTTCGTGTCTAAATTACCCTCGTGTCTCAAAGACAAGGAGGGTTTTGCAGGTATTAGTCACGACTTGGAACAAGCCACTGGGAAGCACAAAATACCTGTCGCTGACTATATTCCACATCAGTCTGCCATTGCACCAATGCATTGTGATAGTTTCTTAGATTGGATAGAGCGCTATTATAGATATATTATGCTCTTACAAGCCCAAGTAAAACACGTAGCTGCTTGGAATTCTCTATTGGAACAAGAGAACCATGAATTGAAAGCACACATGGAAAGGGAAAATAAAAGACTCAAGAGGTCCTGTAATATCATCATAAAAAATACAACCAGTTTCAAAGCTATCATAAATTCAGAACTGTCTGATCCTTCATTTGCTAATTTCTAATGGTAAAAACGATTTTGTTTGATTTTATTCCATTCTATTATAAAAAATCAAAATAGGGAGATTTAATTTTGATTTCTTTTGCTATTAATAAGACTAGCTACAAAATCTATGATTTTGTAGCCAGTCTATTTTTGAATAATAGTTAGCATTGTTTTTTGAATATCAAATCTATTTTTCTATCTACAAGAAATTAATGATTATGATGTTGATTGCATGGAGAAAACACCTTGGGTCATGCACTCTATTATTCAGTAGTTTCTGTCTTTTATGTTTATAAAACTTTTTATTTTTATTTTTGACAAACCAACTCATACCTGAGTAGGTTTCTAGTTTTGTAATGCTATCTATCTTTTGGGGATTCAATTATATCTTGTATGATAAGAGCATGTTAATCTTGAAATAGTTTAAATATTGGTCACTCTTATTAGTGAAGACATATTTGGCTTGGACACATTATGGAAATATGACTCTGAAGACTGATATGGAGAAGTTCACTACATGGCTTTAGACCTGCGTGACACTTACCCATTATGTTTTTACCTCCATCCCATGAAATATATTAATGCTTGATGCAACTATAGTCTGGTTATCATATGATTTTTTATATTATTAAGTACTTTAATTATGTCTGTAATTTGTTGTTCCATATTACATCTATGATCAATTCTCCATTTAATTATTGTTGATTTATGCTAGATATTGAATGATGGATCACATGAATGCTTTGAATTGAGTTTCCTCTATTTATAAGTGTTCATTATTATAAGATCACCAGATCTATACATTTATCATTCTGTCGTTATATTCTCGCTCCAATGCATCTTTGAGTTTATTCTAGGAGTATTAGCTTTGTTGTGTTACAGGTTTCCCTCATATGCAGGAAAGTCAGGAGTTTTGAATTGCATAGGAAGATAATTTCAGTTTATTCGATTAGTTACAAGTTAGTTTACATGTTATTTATTTAAAATATTTTGTTAATCAAATAAGAACAACATGAATTAGATTTTGACTGTTTACGTATTCTTATTTCAGTTCTATTTGATTAGCATTCGTTAGTTTTAGATCTTTAGATATTCAAAAGAAAACAAAAAAATGTATGTGCTTTCTTTATCTCTACTAAAAACACTTTCAAAAAACATTCGTTTCGCAAGAGGTCAAATAAATCTTGTACGTTGTATATAGATTGTTTATAATCATATGCACATAATTGTGTTTCCATTTGAACATTTGTAATTATTAAACTTATATTAGTATCATAGCTTTATAGATTAGTTTCATTTCTTTTATTATTTTTAGGACTTTAGTTGGCCAACGGAGCCATTAAACTCGTCGGGTCATTTCATTCCAAATGGCTTGGGTTATTTAGACAACCCCGGTCTAGATTTTAACTTCCAGTTGACGGTGTGTCATTTACGCCCGTCAATAAATGGCGCTAGAAGGAGGGCTTACATTTAATTGATGGCAGGTGGAGGTTGCAAGACTCCTCCCTCACACACTTTTACTCCTGTCATAACACGTAGTCGCTCAGAAAATAATGTTACACTTGAAGCATAAACTACCTCAAAAGATAAACCTGATATTCCTGTTGAACCAGTGACACCATTTCCTCAAGGGGTCAACGCCCAAGAAATTGTTCGTCAATCACTTATAAGAATTCATAGTGCCTTAGCCCGTATTAGAAAACCTGGTAGGTCACTCAATCAACCCCTTGATTTCGCGGATAACCAAGAACATCTTCAAGGCATTGGTCTTCCTGAAAACCCTTCAGGTGGTAATACTACCAATCCTACTAAAACACCTATCCTTGGAGCCAGAGGATCTGGTATTCCACCATCTCCACCTGGTTCTTCTCCATCCTCTTTAGGAGGAGAGTCTTCAGATGAAGGCAGTTCTTCATCAGAACCATCTCATCCTTCGACACCACCAACTCCCATGGAAAACCAAAATAATCCTACCAGACCTTGGCTCGATCAAGATGTCATGGTTGTACCTGGACCCCAACACCCATTACCTAAACATCCAAAGAAATGGCTGCTTAAATTTGATCCATATTCAAAGAAATCCATTGAGGATCACATCAAGAAATTTATGTTGGCCATTAGACTCCTTAGTGTTGAACACGAGGATGTAGTATGTAGATTATTTCCGTATAATTTTGAGGGAAATGCCTCCACATTGTATTTTTCTCAACAACCCCAAACGATCATCTCTTGGGACAAGTTTGAAACTTTTTTTCTGGAAAAATTTGGAGATGATAAATCTACGGAAGTATTGGTTATGGAACTCTCAAGCTTAAAAATGAACCTTAAAGAAAAAGTGAAAGACTTTAACCAAATATTTCTTACTTAAAAAAAAAAATCCCTGCAGATTCGATGCCCGCAGAAAGTTTAATTGTTACATATTATGCTAAACATAGCCATATGGCTCAAAAGGTATAAAAAGAACACATTGCTAGAGACCTTTCAAGAGGCAAGTCAAATTGAGAAATATATATTGATCTTAAAAGATAATTTTAATAGTGAACTTGAAACAACTTCGTCTTCTAAGAAGAAAATAGAAATTCTCACTAGGCCTCCTTAGACTAAAAATCAACAAGAAACTTTAGACTTAGAGAGCTTGCAGAAAGATTTCCAAAAACTATCCAATCAGGTCATTGACTTGAAAATATTAGCCAAGGAGGCATCCACAAGTAAAGGAAGTTTCAAACCTCCTTTCAGAAAGCCTTTTCCTCATAACCGGCCAAACCCGACCACATAAGGTCTAATTTTGAAAGTTTATAGTGTGCTTTGCAAACCATCTTAGAAGCACATGACAATTCTTCTTCTATTCCTCCTTAAAATTCTGACGATACAGTTGAGGAAGAGGTACCAGAAGAAGAGGACTCATCTCCTCCTGTTTTCGGTCACTTGTCAGATAGTATCTTCCAAGCGAATTTCAAAACTGTCCACCCTTGCAATACAAGAAGAAAACGCAAAATAAACCCCTTCCTGAAGTAAGTAAAAATGTTTTTCCGAAACAGTTAAAGAAAACTGAAATTAAACAAAGTCTAGTAGCCCCAGTTTTAGAATACGATTTAATTGAATCTCTAAAAAAAAATGAGGGCTAATATTTTTGTTTTTGAATTGCTGAAATTTCCTTTTATTTTACAGAAAATGCTTCAAAGCATCGCTGAAAACAGTAAAAAGAACGATCCTAGCAGAAAAAAATCAGCATAAATTGATTCAAACGCAGCTAAAAATGTCCCAACTAAAAATACATCTGAACCACAAGAAAAAGGGACTTTGTATAAAAAACTGTAGCAAATGTAGATAAAATTGGTTTAGGGACAACAACAAAAAATCAGCATAATTCTGTTGTTACCACTCGGAAAAATGTCCCACCTTTTTTGTTAACCTTTGAAATTTTTAATAGGAATGTACATAATTGTATGGTTGATTTCGGTACATCATCAAACATGATGCCTCTATCTATATGCCAAAAAATTAATGCAGAAGTTAAACCTTCTGATCTCAAGATTATTCAGCTAGATCGAACAAACATTAAAGTAATTGGTAAGCTTAAGAATGTATTGATTAGACTATCATCCAATCCTAAATTTCATTAGAGAATTGATATTATCGTTGTTGATATCCGTGAATTTTATGGTTTGTTTTTAAGCAAAGATTGGTCGGAACAGCTGCACGGTTATTTTGATACCGACTGGTCTCACTTGTGGCTACCTGAAAGTGGACATCCCAACAAAATCAGGATAAACATAGAACATTATCTTAAGAACATCGTAATAGATCTGAATGATACAAACGAGCCTTTCATTACATCAACAAATACATTTGAAATGCAGGGAATGAATACCTTTTTTGGTAATTTCATGATCGAAATCTCTTCTATCATTGATCTAGGGAAACAATCTGAAGTTACAGTTTATACTCAGACCCTAGCTTTGTCGAATATACTAAGTACTTCCAATGACGCACAAATCTGGTCCCTATATTTTAATGGATCCAAATCCAAAGAAGGAGCAGGTGATGGTTGTGTACTCATTGATCCTATAGGTAATAAAACTTTTATTGCTTATCGGTTAGAGTTTGAATGTACTAATAACACAACCAAGTACGAAGCACTTCTACAAGGACTTAGGAAAGCACTGGATATGGACGTGAAAAATTTGATAGTATTCGATGATTAAAAAATTATGGTCAAGCGGGTAAGAAACTCCATACATTGTTTTTCACCACATCTGAAAAGCTATCAAACCGAGGTATGGAGTTTGATGCATAAATTTTTACCATTTAACATAAATTCTATTCCTAGGATGAGTAATTCGAAAGCTGATATACTAGCTAATGTTGCTTCTAAATTGTTGCATGTTGAAGGTCTTTCCCCTAATTCATTTTCCATCGAATTGTTGTTCAGGCCGTCGATTCCGGATAACATCATGAATTCGAGAGTATTTGATGATGACCAACAGATCATCAACTTTTTGCATATGGAAGATGCAATCATTGATGAAGGTACTCATGACGAGAATCTCTGAAACTTCACAGTAATATATGATCCTTGATCTCCTGAATCGACATCCGAGCTGGTAAACTCTATCCCCAGATCTATTGTGAGATTAGAGAAATTTTATGATTTGCATGATAAGTTTAGGGGGGTAGTCAACCGCAAAACTAACAGTTCCTCTTTGATCTATGAGATTGTTAATTTAGGAACAAGAGATAATCCTCAAAATATTAATCTGGGAAAGGGATGTTCCGAGCAAGAAATATCCACCTTTATAAAATTATTTAAAGAATTTAAAGATGTATTCGCCTGGACGTATGATGATATTAAAACTTTCGATCCAAACATCATACAACATATAATCCCTATGAAATCCCAGACTCAGCCTTTTCAACAAAAATTGAGGAAGATGCATCCTAAATTGGAACCTAATGTTAAAAAAGAACTAAACAAATTACTAACTACAAATATAATTTTCCTAGTTAGGCACACGCAATGGGTGTCTAATTTAGTCCCTGTAAGGAATAAAAGTGGTGAAATTTGACACTGTGTCGACTTCCAGAACTTAAACCGGGTGTCTGATAAAGACAACTACCCTGTTCCTCCAATGGAACAAATCCTACAACAAGTGTCTGGTTCCGAAAGACTATCTCTGCTAGATGGTTTTTCGGGATACAACTAGGTCCTTATGTCCCCTTCAGACCAACTTAAAACCACCTTTTGTACCCCATGGGGCACTTATTCCTACAAGAAAATGCCTTTTGGATTGATAAATGTCAGTGCCACTTTCCAGAGAGCAATGTATATTCCTTTCCATGGCCTCATTAACCAGTCAGTCATGGTCTATCTTGATGATGTCACTGTCTTCTCTAAAAACAAGAAATATTACTTGTCTCACCTTAGGGTTGTCCTGGAACGATGCCGCAAGTTCGACATATCTCTCAACCCTAAGAAATTAGTCTTCGCAGTAGATCAAGGAAAACTGATTGGGTTTATAGTGTCTAAGGATGGAATGATTATTGACCCCAAAAGAACCCAAGATATTGCTAAACTTCCCCCTCCTTCCTCCAAAAAATCCATGCAATCCTTTTTGGGCAAGATTAATTTCATCAGAATATTTGTCCCAAGTTTCTCAGAAATGGTCAGACCGTTACAAAATTTAATTAAAAAAGATGTTCTATACCGTAGGGGACTGCAAGAAAGTTAGGCTTTCGATTCAATTAAAAAAGAAATAATAGAAGCCCCTTCCTTGATGAGTCCCAATTTTTCTTAGGATTTCACTCTTAACACTTTTGCATCTGATCGATTTTATGTTGTTGTGCTTACACAGAAAAATGTCAAAATCAATGAGATACCCATTGCCTTCATGAGCTCTTCTTTTAAAGGGGCAAAAATTAATTACCCAACAGTAGATCAACAGACATATGATGTTTTCAAAGCAGTGAAACACTTCCGGTCTCACCTGTTGAAATCCAAAACCAAGGTTATTGTTCCTTACACAGCTCTAAGAAACCTGTTAGTACAAAAAGAGTTGGGTGAGAAAAGGGCTAATTGGATGATGTCACTATAGGAATATGAACTTGAAATAACTCCTGCACAAATTGTTAGAGATCAAGGCCTGTGTAAACTAGTGGTTGATTTAGTTCAAGAACAACAAAGTCAAATAAACACCTCAACTGTAAATCAACATAATGAAAAATAGATGAGATGTGCACTAGCTACCCCCAATTCTTGGTATGAGAACATTAGATTTTATCTAATGCATGGGTCTTCTCCCCACAATATTGATCCCAAAACTAGAAGAGCACTTAGGCTTAAATCTGCATCTTTCCAGTTAATCAATGATATATTATTTTGAAATAACTTTGATGGTGTTTTTCTGCATTGTTTAGAAAAGGATGAATCCAAAAGAGTGCTAGTTGAACTTCATGCAGGTGAAGTCGGTGGTCATTTTGGTGGAGATACCACTGCCCAAAAAGTGCTAAGAGATGGATACTATTGTCCTACCTTGTTTAAATATGCCCATACACTATCCCACAAATGCATAATCTTCCAAAAGGCTACAGGATGAGGGAAAAATGCAGCTTTTCCTTTGCAACATGTTACTATAGATGCACCTCTTTAGCAATGGGGCCTAGACATCATAGGACCAATTAATTTCTCTTCTTCACAGTAGCATACGTATATCCTTACAGCGACAGACTATTTCACAATATGGTCTAAAGATGTACCTATGAAAGTGGTCAACACCAATTAGGTAGTATCTTTTCTGAACTCCCATATCATCGCTCGATTCAACATTGTTGAATGTTTGGATTTTTATAATGCTTCTTATTTTTCGTCCCTCAATATGAATGTTTTCTCTATGGAAAAAGGGATTAAACTGAAGTATTATTCCAACTACTACCCTCAAGGGAATGGTCTAGCAGAATCAACAAACAAGAATTTAATCAAAATGATCAAAAGGGCATTTTCAGAAAATCACAAGAACTGGCACAATGCACTGTTTAATGCACTTTGGGTTGATAGGGTAACTCCAAAATCTTATGTTGGTAATTCGATTTTATTCCTCATTTAAGGAAGAGAATCCATTCTTCCCCTACATGTCTTACTTCCTTCTCTGCAATTGTCACAGAAAGTTCAAGAAGAAGAATGTCCTCCTCTAGAAAACCGAATAAATGCTTTGTTAAAACTAGAAGAGGTGAGAACACGAGCTAAATAGAAACTGGATCAACACCAACAAATTGTAAAGAGCTGGTTCCATACAAATTCTTCTTCTGATAGGAATTTTGATGTTGGAGATTTGGTCCTCAAGTGGGACAAAGACCATGAGGGTAAAGGGGAACCTACCAAGTTCCAAAACCTGTAGCTGGGACCATTTGTAATTTATGAAAAATTGGGTCCCAGCTCTTTCCATCTGCATAATTTGGAGGGACATCCAGACACTTTCCCAGTGAATGGCCAGGCCCTAAAGAGGTATTTCACCTGATGGATTCTGATACACCCTCTTGTAAATATTTTTAATTTTCTCTTTCGTTTTGATTTTGGTTCTTTTCATTTTGCTTGATTTTGATTTGTTTTCTAAATAATTATGTCTGAGTCACCATTTCATTTGTGGAAGGGAATCAAAATTATCATTCATTAGCAGCAATTGATAACTTTCCAAGCACCTGAGAAGTAAGTGCTAAAACTCATATCAGTAGAAATAAGTTTCTGTTCACATCATTGTTTCTGGTTTCTCATTGAAATTACAAGAAGACACGATTATCCTTAACAAACTTCTAACACTGTCCCTATTTTAAGGAAAATAACTCAACTGTACCTTCCTGTCCTCGAGATGGTTTCTTAACAGAAATATAAGTTTACAAATAGTGATGAAGGTCATCAAAACAAAAGAATAATTTGTAAATGATCAAAATGTTCATTCCAAACTATGAGATTTTCAGTATCACCCCACCCTCTTGAATATCATGAAGTTCTGGAAATTTTAAACAAATTCTAGAGGTTTGAAATCACTGTAATGTGTGGGAAGTGTTTGTAAACCCGTTGGGACACTGAACAAGTCTTCTAACAGTGGGAAAATGCACTCATGATACCAAGGCAACTTCACTGGGGTACTGAAAAGGCCTGTTGGTAGCGAAGCAATGCCGAGTTTAAGAAGATCCTCATGTATGTATTTATTTTGATCAAGTGTGAAGATTTTCTTTATCATGAATGGACGACTCTTGGATAGGATAGAGGTACTAGAGTGGGTTAAATGACATCCCTGTCGAGGCTATGGATGCCTGCTGGCAACAGTGGCCCTGTCAACAATATCGAAGCCAACTTCATAAACATTGCTATACTCATAATCTAAATTAGATACCAGATTACGTTTTGAACATAAATATGTCTGATGTTGAACTGCTTTATTTTTTGAGTTATGATCGGAGTGCTTGATTTGTTGTTAACTATTTCTAAAAATTCATTTCATCTGATCCTCTAACATAAATTTTATGGTTATGCAGATATAATTGCTTCTCCTAGTATGTCGCCATTGTTGGCAACCAACATCTCTGTTGATTTCTATCGCATTTAAATCACCACAAAGGGATTATACCTTTTTGTATCTGCCACCACCTTTCATTTATAAATGTTTATGTTTTTGAGATTCGAGGCGATGATTGGGATTAACTTATCTCATTGAGTTTTTCGTTGAATTTTCGTTTGTTTTTTGTTTTTAAATTCATGACCGTAAGCATGAATTTAATTAAAAACTTGGTTTGGGATTTATATATTTTACCTAAGAAATTTCACTTTGAAGGCACCCATATATTGCTAAGTTTCAAGTTTTATGAACTTATTGATCGATTCACTATCATGATTTTTATGTATTATGTGTATCATGACCTAATTGGCTCTATAGTTGATCGTTGGTTTTAATTTGTGAAATGTATGAATGCACAAAACAATGGTTTAACATTTAATACAAGTTTCATGATCTCAATAGTCATATCAAAACCCATATTGCTTGGTACAAGCATGTTGTACCCACAATTTCAATTCACCTTGTTGTCCTGAGCATTAATGAGATCATTCATTATGAGAATTGGGGTTTAGTACTATTGGAGGATTTGGTATTCATCGTGGGTAATGGATCGTAGTTCTACGAGCCCTCTAGTTTTGCGTTTTCACCAAATCATTTTTCCCAGTTATGATAGTTCCCAAACTTTGCAGTTCTCATGCCATCACAGTTTGTACAAACCTCTCTTTGTTTCTTGTCTTTTGGAAGCCGAAACCTACCTCTTGTATTATCTATTGTTTCTATTGCACAGTGGCAATGGCACCTGTGGTTCAAATCGAGATGAATGGCTTCGAAGCCCCTATTTCCCATGATGACGCCATAGAATACCTGAAGGCTCACAGTTGGTATGTCTTCCTCAGGAAATTTGAAGGCTACAACCTCTCGGTTGCACATGCCTTTGCATAGACTTTTGACGATTTTAGGGCCAACATGGGGGATGTACACTTAGAAATAACATAATATTTCACAAGTCGGGTGACAAGACTCCCATTGAAAGGAGAAAAGTGGTTTAATAATGATAAAATGGAGAATGTTCCATGGATCTTGTTCATCGTTTCTTGCAAATCCACTTGCTGTCCAAAAGGTATTCCAATTGATTTTCTGAAACCTAGATGGCACAACCTCATTTTAATTTTGAAGCAGTATATCACATGTGAAGGTCGGTATGGGTTGGTTTTTTCTATATCACGTTCGGTTGCTTATGTTATTCATAGGGTTTGAATTGAACATGCCATTCTAACTATTAATGAGCCTTTACAAAATGTCTAAACGCTATAAGCGACAAAACATGAACTCTCTTTCGAGTCTTTTTCATCACGACCTCATTAAAATACTGTTGATTTCTCACCTATCGCAAATTGATGACAATTGGGAGAGTTTCCTGAGCCGAAATGGATTTTCTTGGGCCGACAGTACAGTAAACCAACATTTAAATGTAAACCCCAATCTGGACAGTCCCGTGATTGAAAATCATGGTTTCAATTCACCTGATGGCTCCGAATTTAATGAACCAACGTCTATTGTTTTGGAAAGCCCCGTGTTTAAGAAATTTACCATGTATGTTTTCGCCCAGGAAATCATTGAAACAGATAGTGGGTGAATTAAAAGGAAAATTTTCTCCTGTTCTTACGAATGAGCCTAATCTGAACAATAATGATAAACCTGTTGTAAAGAAAATTCGTAAGGGTAAGAAACAACAGAGCTCTGACTTGAATTTTAGGAATAAGAGGTATGGTCATTTGATTTCTAGGAGTTTAAGGAATCTAAAGAGCAATCATTTGAGCTTGATCTCTACGATTGAGGTCAATGATCATTGTTCATATCAAGAGATAAATGATTTCTTGGCTCAGGAAGATCCAAATAACCAATGTCCCGGGAATGAGGCTATTACCCAATTTGAACAGTATGACTTCGTGTCTAAATTAACCCCATGTATCAAAGACAAGGAGGGTTTTGCAGGTATTAGTCACGACTTGGAACAAGCCACAGAGAAGCACGAAATACATGTCGTTGACTATATTCCACATCAGTTTGCCATTGCACCATTGCATTGTGACAATTGCTTAGATTGGATAGAGCGCTATTATAGAGATATTTCGCTCTTATAGGCTCAAGTAAAACGCGTAGTTGCTTGGAATGATCTATTGGAACGAGAGAACCATGACTTGAAAGCACACACGGAAATGGAAAATAAAAGACTAAAGAGGTCTGGTAATATCATCATAAAAAATACAACCGTTTTCAAAGCTATCATAAATTCAGAACTATCTGATCCTTCATTTGCTAATTTCTAATGGTAAAAACGATTTTATTTTATTTTATTCTGTTCTATTATGAAAAATCAAAATAGGGATATTTAATTTTGATTTCTTTTTCTATTAATAAGAATAGCTACAAAATTTATGATTCTGTAGCTAGACTATTTTTGAATAATAGTTAGCATTGTTTTTTGAATATCAAATCTGTTTTTCTATCTACAGGAAATTGATGATTATGATGCTGATTGCATGGAGAAAACACCTTGGGTCATGCACTCTATTATTCAATAGTTTCTATCTTTTATGTTTATAAAACTTTGGTTTATTTTTGAAAAACCAACTCATACGTGAGTAGGTTTCTAGTTTTGTAATACTATCTATTTTAGGGGGATTCAATTCTATCTTGTATGATAAGAGAATGTGAATCCTAAACTAGTTTAAATATTGGTCACTCTTAGTAGTGAAGACATATTTGGCTTGGACACATTATGGACATATGACTCTGAATACTGATATGGAGAAGTTGTTCACTACATGTCTTTAGACCTGCGTGACGCTTACCCATTATGTTTTTACCTCCATCCTATGAAATATCGTAATGCTTGATGCAACTTTAGTTTGGTTATCATATGCAACTTTGTTTTTCCATATTACATCTGTGATCAATCTTCCATTTAATTATTGTTGATTTATGCTAGATTTTGAATGATGGATCACATGAATGCTTTGAATTGAGTTTCCTCTATTTATAAGTGTTCATTATTATAAGATCACCAGATCT
>SNQJ01S0237457.1:0-10763 GCA_010110895.2 Picea sitchensis | reverse complement strand
TCTAGCAAAGATAATTTGAGGACAAAATGAGAGTGACAATTGACTTAAAAATCAATTGTTTGAGCTATATCTTAATATCAGGACCTCTTTGAACTATTTCAATTTGCTTGAAAAACACAAGTCTTAAAATAAATGCTTCCTTCAACAAAAGTTTTTTGATCAGAAATATATTGATTCAAAAATAAAGATAAGAAGAAAACTCATTCAAAATAATCAAAGAAAACAAAAACACACAACAAACCAAATCAAATTTTATTAATGAGATTCAAAATCAGAAGTACAAAAAATCAAAATAGCAAAATAAAACTTTTAGGAAATGATTTTGGCCAAAGACAAACTTGCGTTTTTGTATCCACTATCATCTCACTATAAAATAAAGGAAGAAATAAATCATATAAAATATCATGTGCGATCAAGTTCTTTTCTTAAGATAGTGATGCATGAGATGCTACTTTGACCAAGCATTATTATTAAAAATAAAAGAGACTAAAAGAAAAAAAAATCCTTATTAAGATGAGTGCAGTCCTACTCGTGGAACCTTAGGTCAGGGTTGAATTGATATTTTAAATTTACTTATCTCTTTACTTTCCATTTAAAATTTTCATGATGATACGACGTTTTCAAAAAGAAATATTCAATGAAAAACAGAGAGAAAAAGATTTAAAGTGGACTTCCTTGACAACATTCATATATGGTTCTCTTGGTGTGCCCACTTGTGTTCATAACTGCATTATTACAAAAAGAAATATTGAGAACTAAAACTAAAAGAAAACCTACTCCTAAACCTACTCTAAATACTAAACAAATCAAAAATACTAAGTGAAATCATGCTTCGAATGTAGCCATCGGAGTAACTTCAATCCTGCAATGGAAATAAAATCAAATATTACTAGTTCAAGAATGGTAGTATATCGAAAAATAACAAAAATATATCATACTTACCTTTATCATCATCATTTAAAAACAAAGAAAGCATGACCTTACCATTCTTTTGAAACTTCTTGATGTATGAATCCTCCAACCATTCTAGAATCTGGTCACGATATGAGTCATAATGGCATGTAAGAGTGTTAGTAAGTTTGAAAAACTTGTCAATATTATGGGGACCTGTCATAACCTTCGGCCAAGTCTGAAGTGCCCCATCCTCGTGACAATTCTCCAAGTGTTCATCAATTTCTTCACACGGAGGATCTAGATATTTAGGTAGAAACAAAGCAAGCACAACTTTATCTTTATTATAAAGATTTTTTAGATATGAATCTTCAAGCCATTCTAAGATCATGTCATAAAAATTAGGCTGCAAAATTGACGGCAACGCGGCCCCTTCACCACCCGCAGGTCGGAAGGTCCACGCGCACACACAAGATCTTCTCTTCTCTCAACCCGAAGAACTCCAAGGTCCTTCTATTTCCCTCTCGGGAAATATGCTCCCACAGATCTCTACGCACGATTCCCCCTCTCTTTACTTATTGGGAAATCAGAACTCACGACTTTGTGAGTCTAATGGTCGAGCGCTACACTCTCGAATCCCTGAGATCCGAAGCAATTCAACACTGACCCTATCTTTACCTTGTCGGGACTTCTTATCTATCGCGACTTCGCCACTTGTAATATAAAAAACCTTGGTTCCCCGACTCCCGATACTCGATGCACCGAAACTCCGAGGCACTCACAGGTTGACTTTTCCACTTCCCGTCACTTCTGTCGGGATTTCGGACTTCGCGGGATCGTGAATCCTGATGTCAATGTTCCACACTTCTCGCTGTGAAATCTTGATGACTTGTGCCACCTGTATTCCACTCGTTGATTCTGCTATGGCCCACACACTGTCTTTGGACTTTTGGGATATCGTGCTTCGTGACTTCATAGTTTCTGTTGCCAAAATTACGGGCTTCAACCTATGAAACCCCGATACACGATCCTACATGTAGATCTGACGGTCCTTGTGACTCGGATCGATGGCTTTGCCCCTCCTAAGATTTATACTTCCTAGAAATACCGGTGATATCTTCCTGGCACCTCCGTGAGATCTGTTGGCTCACGGGTTGTCGCGAAATCTCCTTGGAAAACTTCGACCGTCTGCTCCTCCTTCAAAGATTTTGTGAAATGACTTGTTCCTTCTGTGGAACTTGTTTCCCTCTATTGCGTTCAAAATTGCGATGCTTATGCTAAACTTCATGTCTCAGCTTCCCTTCACTTCCCTTCAACGAATTTGAAGGTCTATCCTTCCTGAGCTTGATTTCACTTCTTTAAGTCTCTAGAAAGAAAACCCCCTTGCACGCACTCCTTGCGGAAAATCTTCAACCACGTCCAAGTGTTGAAACTCCTCGACTATGCGCAAACTTGCAGTAGAAATCCTTCAAAGAGTCACTCAGGTTCAAAACCCTGAGACTTTCACCTTCCCTGTGCACTCCTTGCACGGCTCCTATGCCCAACTGCACCTTTGAGGAAATGAGGACAAAGCTATCTCTATCTGAACCCTCTGTCGACGCACTCCTTGCAGACAATTCGACTGCACTCCTTGCAGGAATCTCTGGCTCAAATAAAGAAACACTTGAAACTCATTCCTTCACCCTCTCAGAATTCAATTCAACCATGAAATCATATACACAACATATAAAAGAAAATGTATAACTGGAAGCAAACAGTCATGAGCATAACATCAATACATAAATAATCAGACACGAAACCATGGATTTGAATCAAAGCTCTTCTATTAATTCAAATATCAGTACATGGGTGTTCTTTACACAGTTCTCCACTTGCTCTTGCTCTTCCTGCTTCTGAATAATGTTACAATGATACAATGAGGGTGTCTATATCGGTTTTCCCTCCTCCTATCTAAAACTGTCTAATCTATGAATTAAAATCCTATCTACCAGCATTAACTATTTTAAATTCTATCTGTCTACTAAAGGACGAGAGCTATCCACTCAAGGTCCAATACAATATACAAAGGTGCTCCTTCATAAATGACTTCATAAAAGACTTGCGCAACAATTCCAAATTGTTTTCAAAATTTGGTGTTGGCTTGTCCAGCTATCTTCTACTTCCGCGTTGGCTCGCTTGACGTGTCGGCGATGCTCCTGCATCATACTCCCTCACTTGAAAAATTTCATGGGCTCCTATCCATGAGGTTCTGCACGGTCTATCCATGCTTCTATATCTCCGCTTCATTTTCCCAGCTGGCATCTTCCACTGGATGGCCCTTCCATTTGACCAGATACTCATAGTATTCTTTCCTCCTGGTCTTCTTGCCTACTCTCTTGTCCAGTATGCATTCCATCTGTGGCTTTTCTGCAACTGACATATTTTCCATCCATCGTATCACTGGCTCCTCTATTCCAGTCTTTTCTTCTCCAGCCCTGTATGGGTATAAATCTGTGACATTGAATATCGGAGATATTCCGATCCCATCTGGTAACACAATCTCATAAGCATTTTCTCCGAATTTTCTCAAGACCTTACATGGCCTAATTTTCTTCATTTTCAATTTATTATATGCTCCCCTCGGGAACCTTTCCTTCCTTAAATGTGCCAGAACTAGATCACCAACTTCAAACTGAAGTTGTCTCCGATGTTGATCTACTCTGCGCTTATACTCCTGGCTTGAATCTAGCAATCGTTGCTTCACCTAGCTGTGAAGTTCTTTCATTGTCTCTACGAACTCTTCTGCACTAGCACTGCTAGTAGTAGTCTGTTTTGAATCCCTCAATTAATAAACTCCCCTCGAATGCATGCCATAAACAACCTGAAATGGACTCTTCCCTGTGCTCTGATTCATTGAGTTGTTGTATGCAAACTTTGCTTGTGGTAATATATGGTCCCAACTGCTGTGGTGCTCTGTCACCAAGCTTCTCAGTAAGTCTCCCAGACTTTTTTTCACCACTTCTGTTTGTCCATCCGTCTGAGGATGATAAGCTGAACTAAACATCAATTTAGTCCCCAGCTTCTTCCATAAGGTCCTCCAAAACTGCCCTATGAATTTAGTGTCTCTGTCCGAAACTATACTCCTGGGTAAGCCGTGAAGTCGAACGACCTCTTTGAAAAATAGATTTGTGATGTGAGTCACATCACTGGTATTCTGGCATGGGATAAAATGTGCCATCTTGGAAAACCTATCCACTACCACAAAGATTGAATCAACACCTCTTTGTGTTCTTGGCAACCCCAATACAAAATCCATGCTGATCACATCCCACGGCCTCTCTGGTATGGGTAATGGCTGATAGAATCTCGCATTCTTCTTTCTTCCCTTCAAATGCTGACAAATTCTACATCTGCCAATGAATCTCTTGACATCTGCTCACATTCTCGGCCAAAAATATGACTCTTTCAGCTTCGCAAATGTTTTGTCATGGCCAAAGAGTCTGACCAATCCTCCACTGTGTTTCTCCTTCAACAGATTCTCCCTCATGGAGCATTTCAGAATACACAGTTGATTGCCTCTGAACAATAATCCTTCCTGGATCTTGTAATCCATCCATTGGCTTCTATCTCTGAGAACTGGATTCTCAGCTGCTTCATACGCCTCTCTGAAATCTTGATCATCAAAACCCAACGTTTTGACTCAGAACTCCTGCGACAACAAACACTTCCTGCTCAAAGCATCAACCACTTTGTTAGCAGTACCCGAAATATGCTTAATCACAAATGTGAAATTCTGCATATACTCTACCCATTTAACATGCTTCTGATTCAACTTCTCCTATTGAGTCACAAACTGTAATGTGTGGTTATCACTATATAAAACAAATTCTTTTGGGATCAAGTAATGCCTCCACTTCTTCAGTGCCTGGATGATAGCATAGAATTCCTTGTCGTATGTGGAGTACTTCAATTTCGCTTCATTCAGCTTCTCATTGAAGTATGCTATCGACCTATCTTCCTGACTCAATACCACTCCGATGGCAAACCCACTTGCATCGCATTTCACTTGGAATGTCTTTTGGAAATTCGGCAACACCAAAACTGGTTGTTCTGTGATCTTCCGCTTCAACAGATTGAATCTCTTCTCAACCTCTATTGTCCAGTGAAAATACTTATGCCTCTTCTTCACTGTATCCATCATTGTTGCGCTAATTCCACTAAAATTCCTAATGAATTTTCGGTAGAAACTAGCCAATCCATGAAAACATCTCACCTCAAAAATATTTCTCGGTGATGGCCAATTTTTAATTATCTCCACTTTTTCTGGATCCATCTTCAATTCGTTCGCAGATATAACAAAACCCAGGTAAATGAGCTCTGTCTTCATGAATGAATATTTCTTCATATTAATCAACAACTTCTCCTGCTATAGTTTCTGCATCACTGTAGCCAAATGCTTCAAGTGCTCTGCCACTGATTTACTGTAAATCAATATGTCATCCAAATACACAATGACAAACTTCTCAATGAATTCCCTCGGGACTTCATTCATCAACCTCATGAAGGTACTCGGTGCATTTGTTAAGCCAAATGACATAACAAGCCATTCATACAAACCTTCATTTGTCTTGAATGATGTCTTCCATTCATCACCTTCTCTCCTGCGAATATGGTGATATCCACTTTTCAAGTCAATATTTGAAAAGTATCTTGCTCCGCTCAAGAAATCCATCAGATCATCCATCCTCAGCAATGGAAACTTGTACCTGATGGTTATCTTGTTGATGGCTCTTGAGTCGGTACAAATTCTCCAGCCTCCATCCTTCTTTGGACTAAGCACTGTTGGAACAACACATGGACTCAAGCTTTCTCTTACTAATCATTTGTCTATCAACTCCTGGATCTGCTTCTTGACCTCTTCATTTTCTTGCAGCGTCAACCTATATGCAGATTTATTTGGCAAACTAGCTCCTGGTATGAGGTCTATATCATGAATCACACTCCTCATTGGTGGCAACGAATGAGGTAGTTCTTCCACTATGATGTCAGCGAACTCTTCCAGTAGTTTCTAAACCTCTTCTGGTAAATCATCCACTCTTGTGATAGTCAGAACAATCCTCGGTTTCCTGACCACAAAGAATTATGGATCTTCTTTCTTCTTAAACTCTATAAGAAGTTCCTTCCCACTCATGAGAAGTATTGTGTTGCTTACTTCCATCTTCACCTCCCTATCCTTTATCATAAGAAGCATATGGTTTCTCCCATTCTTCTCCAGGGTATATGTGTTCATTCGCCCATGATGAATCACATTTCTGTTATATTTCCATGGTCTACCCAGCAATACATGACAAACATCCATGGGAATAACATCACATAAGATATTATCATTATATCCTCCTATCTTGAATTCAACCAAGCATTGTTTAGTAACAGTTACCCGGTGTCCTTTTTGTAGCCACGAAACTCTGTATGGGCTTGGATGATCAGTCGTCTCCAACTCCAGCTTCTCTACCATCTCTGTAGATATAAGATTATCCATGCTACCACTGTCTACAATGACCTTGCACACCCTGTCCTTGGTCTTGGAAGCAGTCCTAAAAAGTCTGGTCCTTTGGACTGAAATTTCCACCTCCTTCTCGGGTGTCAAAAGGACTTTTCGCATCATAAGAAATCTTCCGCCTTCTGCATCTTCGGACTCAACATCCTGCCTCTACACTTTGGTGATGTGAGCTTCTCCAATGTTCTTTTTTTTCTCTGGACACTCATAAGACTTGTGCCCATTTTTTCCACATGTGAAGCATGTGATTACTCCACCTCTTCCTCTTCCTCTACCTCTAGTATGAGGAAAAGTGCTTGCGTCAACATAATCTCCCTTCTGCTCATTATGTTTCCCTCGTTGTTCAATGTATCGCCCTTGCTGTGAGGTCCCACATCTCTTAGCACGAGTTTGAGGTTTCTTCCATTCCTCCTTGGGCTTCTGGTATTTGTCCTAGGAAACTGCTTTGCCTCTAGGATGACTTCTGCCTCGCCCTCTTTGACCTTGCCTACGGCTCAGTTTCTCCTCAGCTTTCAGAGCCATCTGATAAGCATCCTCCACAATTCGGATGGTTACCATGCTCATCTCATCCTGGATATCATATCTCAGGCCATTCATATATCTAGCAACCTTCTCATCATCGCTCTCCCGATGACCTTCTCTGATGTTCATTCGATAGAATTCTTCAGTGTATTCTTTCACTGTCATCAGCTTCTGTCTCAAGTTCTGCATCCTCCTGAACAGATTAATTTGATAATCTCTGGGGATGAATTTTGCCTTCATATTTGCGATCATCCTGTACCAGCTCTTGATCTTTTGCTTTCCCTTGGAGAGTCTGTCAGCTTGTAGCTCATCCCACCATAATGCTGCATGTCCTTTCAAGTGTGTAACAACATGCTTGACCTTCTTGTCCTCCTCGACATCTTCATAGTCGAAGTAGGTGTCCAGAGCTCTAAGCCAATCTAGAAGCTCTTCTGGATCCAAGTTTCCCTCATAAACTGGAATGTCCATCTTTGCCTTCGTACCCATCCTAGAAATAGCTCTGATCAAATGCTCGTTTTATGCATCTTCAGCTGCAACTTCCTCCTCTTGTTCAGCCTCTATTTCACTATCGGAATCACTCAGATCCCCTGCACTAGCTGTGCGTCTTTGCGCTGTCTCCATGTCCTCGAGTCTCACTCGGAGATCACGCATCTGTCTCTCCATTTCTGGATTCGTTACCTGCCTGCCTCTTCTTCGCACCTCTCTATCCTCTAGGTCAGGTGACTGCATGTCCCTTCTCTTGGGCAGCATGGTGAATTTCCTCTCTCTCTCTTTGCTATAGAAAGAAAAGAAATTTTCTCACTCTGATACCAAACTGACGGCAACACGGCCCCTTCACCACCCGCAGGTCGGAAGGTCCACGTGCACACACATGATCTTCTCTTCTCTCGGCCCAAAGAGCTCTAAGGTCCTTCTATTTCCCTCTCGGTAAATCTTCTCCCACAGATCTCTATGTGCGATTCCCCCTCTCTTTACTTATCAGGAAATCGGAACTCGCGACTTCGCGAGTCTAATGGTCGAGCGCTGCACTCTCGAATCCCCGAGATCCGATGCAAGTCAACATTGACCCTATCTTTACCTTGTCGAGACTTCTTCTCTATCGCGACTTTTCCACTCGCAATATCGAACACCTTGGTTCCCTAACTCCCGATACCCTATGCGCCGAAAATCCGAGGCACTCGCGGGTTGACTTTTCCACTTCCTGTCACTTCTGTCGGGATTTCAGACTTCATGGGATCGTGAATCCTGATGTCAATGTTCCGCACTTCTCGTTGCGAAATCCCGATGACTTGTGCCACCTATATTCCACTTGTCGATTCCGCTATGGCCCACACACTATCTTTGGACTCTCGATATATCACACTTCGTGACTTCGTAGTTTCTATTGCCAAAATTACGGGCTTCAACCTACGAAACCCCGATACACGTTCCTACATGTAGATCTGACGGTCCTTGTGACTCTGAACGACGGCTTTGCCCCTCCTGAGATTTATAATTCCTGGAAATACTGGTGATATCTTCTCGGCACCTCCATGAGATCTGTTAGCTCACGGGTTGTCGCAAAATCTCCTTGAAAAACTTTGACCGTCCACTCCTCCTTCAAAGATTTTGCAAAGTGACTGTGCTCCTTCTGTGGAACTTGTTTCCCTCTCTTGCGTTCAAACTTGCGACGCTTCTGATAACCTTCAAGTCTTAGCTTCCCTGCACTTCCCTTCAATGAATTTGAAGGTCTATCCTTCCTGAGCTTGATTTCACTTCTTTAAGTCTCCAAAATGAAAACCCCCTTGCACGCACTCCTTGCGGCAAATCTTCAACCACGTCCAAGTGTTGAAACTCCTTGACTCTGTGCAAACTTGTAGCAGAAATACTTCAAAGACTCACTCAGGTTCGAAACCCTGAGACTTTCACCTGGCCTGCGCACTCCTTGCACAGCTCCTATGCCCAACTGCACCTTTGAGGAAATGAGGACAAAGCTATCTCTATCTGAACCCTCTGTCGACGCACTCCTTGTGGACTATTCGACTGCACTCCTTCCAGGAATCTCTGGCTCAAATAGAGAAACAATTGAAACTCATTCCTTCACCCTCTCAGACTTCAATTCAACCATGAAATCATATACACAGCATATAAAAGAAAATGTATAACTGGAAGCAAACAGTCATGAGCATAACATCAATACATAGAGAATCAGACACGAAACCATGGATTTGAATCAAATCTCTTCTATTAATTCAAATATCAGTACATGGGTGTTCTTTACACAGTTCTCTGCTTGCTATTGCTCTTCCTTCTTCTGAATAATGTTACAACGATACAATGAGGGTGTCTATATCTGTTTTCCCTCCTCTTATCTAAAACTATCTAATCCATGAATTAAAATCCTATCTACTAGCATTAACTATTTTAAATGTCGTCTATCTACTAAAGGATGAGAGCTATCCGCTCAAGGTCCAATACAATATACAAAGGTGCTCCTTCATAACTGACTTCATAAAATACTTGTGCAACAATTCCAAAGTGTTTTCAAAATTTGGTGCTGACTTGTCCAGCTGTCTTCTGCTTCTGCACTGGCTCGCTTGACGTGTCGGCGATGCTCTTGCATCAAAACTATGACTTTGATGAAATGGATATATCAATGGGGAACACATCATAAGAGGATTCATGACATCAGTTAGATTATTGGTTTGAACGCTTCCTTTGACGAGATTGATCATTTCAAAATGTGAAGCATAAACATTAAAATTCGAACTAATCAAAGAATGAATATGCAATGTAGAATATTCGATCTCCATAAGGATGAGTGCATTGTATTTTTCAATAATAAATTGTGAAAAATCATCTTGAAACATGTCTTTTTCCCATGCAAGTGATGAAAGTGAATGAGCGTCAAATCCAATTTCATAAATGTTATGTTTGGAATTAATTTCACCAAATTTTGGCATATCGAAAATATTTGTTTGTGATGGCAAAGAGTAAGATATTGTGGGTAAAGTATCAAGTCCACCAGAATCTAAGAAGAGATCGGGATATAAAGAGTAAAAGGAATCATAAATAAGAACATGAAAAGAATCTCTTGAGCTATGATATTTAACAATGGTATTCTCAAGACATTCCTCTTCATTTTCCTTAAAACTTTCACTCTGTTTTGGTGATAAATTTTTCAACATAATATGATCATCTAAATTTGCCTCTTGTACGATAGATAATTCAAAACTTTCATGGAAAACATCTGATCTTTCATGTTGATAAGGTATGATTTGTAGATGAGGGTTTAAGGTTACTTTTTCCAATTGCAGATCTACATTTCTAATCAGTTTCATTGGAATGTTAGAATGCTTAAGATCATTTTCATCACCGAAGTCTTCTTCAATAACCGAATTTAAATACTGATTAGTGCAAGAGTTAGGAGAAAGAGGACATTCACCTTGACCCAACATCGAATCTTCTTCCATGATGGTCGAAGACTGAAAATACAATGATTCAGAGAAAAACACAATTTGATTGTCAGTAAGAACATTTTCTACCTCCCTTGTTTGTTCAACATTTTCGGATGGATCTGTCTCATCCTGTGAACACAATTCTTCTTGCAATTTAGTGATAGTATTTGTAACTGCTTCATCATTTGGGATCGAATATGACTGGATGAAAGCATCATAGAGGAGATTTAAAACAACTAACATGTCATCAAGATTAAATTTACAAAGAACATGATAGATTCTTGTCGAAAATACTTTTTAAGATGAATTGCCATTGATTAGCAAAGTCTGAAATTCTTCACATAATTGATTGTAATCATAGATTTCAAAAGAATCTA
>SNQJ01S0237456.1:0-13749 GCA_010110895.2 Picea sitchensis | reverse complement strand
ATCAAACAAGTCATCGATCCGGGGTAAGGGGTACTTGTTCTTTATGGTTACCTTATTGAGTTGTCTATAATCTATGCACAGTCGGAGGGTACCGTCTTTCTTTTTCACAAACAGGACTGGTGCTCCCCAAGGAGACACACTGGGCCAGATATAGCCTTTGTCCATCATTTCTTTCAATTGTAATTTAATCTCAACTAGCTCAGGTGTGCTCATCCTATAGGGTGTTCTAGACACTGGTGCCACTCCTGGTGCAAGTTCTATAGAGAAGTCAATGTCCCTTCTCAGAGGTAGACCCGATACCTCTTCCAGAAATACATCTCTATATTCTTCTAGTATGGGATGGTCCTCAAGGCTTGGTTTTTCATTTTCAATTGATTCCAATACCTGTATCGCATATAGTGGACATCCCTTTCTGCAATATCTCCTCATTTGAAGAGCTGATATTCGTCTCACCGAGACAGGTTTTTGGATCCCTTGAAGGGTTATCCTTATTCTTCCTTCACTTACACATTCTAAGGTTTTATGGTAACAGTCCAGCCTGGCTCTATATGTGGCTAGCCAGTCCATACCGATCAACAGGTCATGCGACCCTAGGGGTAGTATATTAAGGGTTGCTTGGGTGGGGAATTCACCCATAGTAAATTGGCAGGCTAGTATGACCTCCGCTACCTTTCTTTTGGTGCCAGTGGCTAACTGTACCAACCATGGCTCGACGTGTTTATGTGGTTGTAATTTACACTTATCAATAGCCTTAGGGGATATATAACTCAAATTTGAACCAGGGTCGATTAGAATAGACACTAGATGGTTGGTGATCATACCTTCTATCTCCACCACTGAAGCTTGGTGGTTAGCTTGTTTATTATTCATGGTTGCATAAATTTGTGGCATACTCCTAGCCATGTCATTGACGGTGATAGATTCTTGAACGTTGTAAATTCTCTGACTGTTCTGTTATCGATGCAGGCAATCCCTCAGTAGATGCTCTTCTCCACAACCCCAACATTTCAAGGGTTCTTTCTTTGGGTTATCAATCCTTCCTGAGGTAGATCCAAAAGGTTTATTTCCACTCTGGGAGGGGAAATTCTACTAATGTACACTTTAGGTTGGGAAGCTCATCCTTGAGTCCTTTTTATAATTTTTAAATCTTGGAGATTTAAACCCCTTTTTTTGGAATCCCAAACTATTCTTCTGCTTCCAGCCTTCACGAGGTTCTGTTCGATGCCCAAGCTATTCATAACAATATCTTTCCTTTCGGATAGTGTCTTCTAGGGTCTTTGGCTCATCAAACTCAATCCTGTTCTGATAGTACTTAGGTAGTCCACTGATGAACCGTTGCACCTTTTCCTTTTCTTCTTTTATATAGGGTACATATCTTAGCAACTCGAGGAATCTACTGACATATTCCTCTATGGTGAGTTGCCCCAGCTTGAGTTCATAGAATTCTTTAGTCTTTTCATCGAAATACTTTTCCGACAAACACTTCTTCCTGAAGTATCTCTCAAACCGTTCCCAAGACAAGCCCTCTTCATGAATCCCTTTTACATTCTTAAGGTCTTCCCACCAGATGGAAGCCTTTCCATTCAAGTTGAAGGCCACCACTCGGGCCTTCAAATTTTCTGAGAATTCATGGACTCTAAAATACTTCTTTAGTCCAAGCAACCAGGCCTTTGCTTCCTCTCCCTTCTTTATTTCACCATCGAAAGAAGGTGGTTTGACCTTCCTGAATTCTTCGAGATTATGGCTCTTGGAATGCTTCCGCTTCTTCCATTTTCTTCAGGAATAGGAACTAGTCCTGCTGCTAGAAGATCCCTCCGAGTCGCTTGCTTCCTTTCTAGAGGAATCATCCAATGCTTGTCCCTTATCTTTGGTGTGGACTTTTCTCCAGGTGCTCTTCCCAGTGTGGCCACTTAAAAGACCACGTTTCTGTATTTTAGGTGGACTTCGAATTTTCTTTGTCTGTCATCGGTCCACGTGACTGGTGTCAGGTTCATGCTGCAATTGTCTTTGTATGTCAGATAAACTCTGCAGTAAGACTGCATTAATTTTCATTTGCTTCTCTTGCTCTTTTATCATCCTCTTGTTGTCGGCCTTGCAGCTCTGTAGTTTGACCATGAGGCTCCTCACAGTCTCAACTAGATCTGGAGGGGTCCCTATCACCCTCCTTTCATTAGACTCTTCGTCTCTATTGTGGGAGCCATCCCCCACTTCATGGTGAGTCACCATTCTATGCATTTGAAATTTCCCACGGTTGATCTCCCCCTCGTGTGCAAAAGAAAAATGCTTGTTGTTAGTCAATATTTATATTCATTCATAACCAGTACATAATTCATATTTTTCACATGCACACACACAATAGGAGTTTTCATTCTCCACTTCGACTTGTGATTAAGGGGGTTAAGATAGAGGGTTACTCTTGTTAAGAGTACTTTGAACGGAGTCTTTGTGCAATCCGTTCATGAGCCCAAGTAGGCCAAGTGTTGTAACCATGCTCTGATACCAATTTGTCACACACCCACTACGGTAACTAAGATTTTTCGCCCTTTTTCTTTTCTTCCTTCTTTATCGGGGAACAAAATCCCTGAGTTTCTATGGGTCTAGTACATACCATATCTTCCCTTATCCTTCCCCATGTGATCATTGGCTATGACCACTGGCCTTACTCGAAAGGCGCTTTTGGCTTTCGCGATTCGGGGAATCGCGATGCAAGCGTTCCCTTGTTCTCTATCTTTCAAGGTGTCGAAATCCAAAAATAAGGGTCTAACCGATCGTCAAATTGATCAATGGCTTGGATTATATCCCTACACTCTACCTTTTGGGGTTTTGCATACCGGAAGACGAGGGGTTCATACCCTTCGGTTCCTCGGGTGCCGAAACACTGAAACCCATATATCTACTAAGATCATTTCAAGGTTTCGCAAGTCGGGGTTTCACGATATGTGAAGACAAGAGGTCTCGCACTTGAGTTCCCAGGAGTCGAAACTCTGAAGCCTATCCAGTCTACTCAGCTCATTTCAGGGTTTCACAAATCGGGATTTCACGATATGCGAAGACAGGAGGTCTCGCACTTGTGTTCCCGGAAGTCGAAACTTCGAAGCCTATCCACTCTACTCAACTCATTTTGGGGTTTCGCAAATCGAGATTTCACAATATGCGAAGATAGGAGTTCTCACACTCGAGTTCCTGGGAGCCGAATCTTTGAAGCCTATCCACTCTACTCAACTCATTTCGGGGTTTCGCAAATCGGGATTTCACGATATGAGAAGACAGGAGGTCTCACACTTGATTTCCCGAGAGCCGAAACTCCGAAGCCTATCCACTCTACTCAGCTCATTTCGGGGTTTCACAAATCGAGATTTCGCAATATGTGAAGACAGGAGGTCTCACACATGAGTTACTGAGAGCTGAAACTCCGAAATGCCGAAACCTGAGGAAACCATTCTCTTGGGTACAAGGCTTCCAAACTTAGACTACAAAATCCTTCAACGGGTTCTTGGGTAAATATCCCCAGGCTGGGTGACCTGAATAAAAGGCCTTCTTAATTTAGCAAGCTATGAAATCTATGACAGGGGTGAGGTAAGCTCGTATGGCTTCTAAAACGATAGTCCTTTAAAGGAACTCACACTGAATATGGAAGGTGAGGGAACTTCCCGAGAGGAGGTGCCTTCGGGAAAATCAAACCAGGGCATAGTGTGAGTCAAATACATGGGACAAATCTCAAGGGAACAGGCTCATAATCTGAACTTATTCATTCCCTAGCTAAACCGATTATGGTCATATATGTATGAGCATGCATCCATTATTTTAGGTCAAAACACCAGGAAAACACTGATATACAGATATCATTTATGAGTGTACAAACATGAGCATGCGTCCATTATATTCAATTCAAGACATGAGATATAAACACTTATCAGAAAAACACCAGGTGTGACGCGACTACTAAGAGGGGTGCTCATTTCCACCCAACCGTAGGCTCAGTGATTCCAATCAGATTTACCACTAGCCACCCCCGAGCTGGACCACGATGCTTGAGACTCAGTCTCCTACTTCCCGCTCGTCGGAAGTCGAGGATGAAGGTTACTCTCCTTCTCCTCTACTCATGACTCACTGTATTTTCCAAAGTTCTTCTGGTTCTCCTTTCGTGATTCCTGTCGTGCATGCTTTGCTCTGTCCCCCCCCTTCCACACTTCTTTCCTTGCTTTTTTCCTGCGAGGTTGTGTGTGGCATGAATTTCCCTGTCCGATGGTCAGGTCTGAGAGCTTCTACGGATGGGCGGTTCGCCCCCATCCCCTCATTTACTCTTGAGGAGCCTCCCCACCTACCATCCGGGCGGGTAATTCATTCAGGGGTCTGAGAGTGAGCTTTGGTTTCCGAGCATGTACAAACCAGTACGGTTTCGGTTCGGTGGAAGTTAACGCAGCCATTCCCGGCCCCTTCCACCACCTCTCATCAGCCATCGTGGTCTCTTTCAGCACATCCCCCTCCCAACAATNGGTTTCCGAGCATGTACAAACCAGTACGGTTTCGGTTCGGTGGAAGTTAACGCAGCCATTCCCGGCCCCTTCCACCACCTCTCATCAGCCATCGTGGTCTCTTTCAGCACATCCCCCTCCCAACAATCATGCGACACATATTCCTGATATAATTTTCATTCATCGACCTTTTATACAAAGGTCTGTCAAATCAAACATTTACATCTTTGAGTTTGCCATAGTTTTTAGCCAATATAGTTATTTTTATAGACTGGGGGAAACATGGTGTTACAACGCAAAAGATAAAATTATTTATTTGGTTATCCATTGAGAACAAAATCCTAACTTGGAACACTTTGCAAAAAAAGGGATGGCATGGTCCTAATCGTTGTCACTTGTGCTCCAAAGATGTTGAATAAATGTATCACCTATTTGTTTCTTGCAACTTCTATCGGGAGGTTTGGTTTAGGATAAAAAAAGAGTTTAACTACTTGACTGTTTGGGAAGGCAATTCTTTAAATGAATGTTTTGAAAATTGGGTAAAAAAGAGGTTGTTTTCATCACACTGCCTTCCATACTTTGTTGGTTCATCTGGTTGGAGCGGAACAAAGCTATCTTCGAAGGAAGAAAACCTTCTATTCTTTCTGTAGTATGTAAAGTCAGAGAAAAACCTTCCTTCCGAGCCTACCATGAAGAAGGATCTCCATCGCTTTCTCTAGAGTCCACGTATCTTATCTCCCATAGTGAGTTGGTTTGATGGAGATATGGATTTAAGTGATCATAGATGTGGGGCAAGGGGTTTGATAAAGACTAGCACAAACAGGGTCTACAAGTGGACTCTCAATTGCAACTTTGGGACAAATAACAAGGCATAATTACTTGGAGCATGGACAACTCTTATCCTAGCTGAGCGGCTGAATATAGAAGTTATCTAGGTAATTGACGATTCAAAGATTATTATAGAGTGGTTGAAGGATAATGGCAAGTTACAGATTTCCTCTTTGATGGGATGGGTGGATAGAATCATAAAGCTTAAGAACTCTTTTAGAGAGATTCATTTCACCCATGTCTACAGGGAGCTAAACATGGAAGCAAATTCCCGCTTGAAGAAAGCACTGGCGAAGACTGAAGGAAAGATCAATTACAACTTGTGGGTAGATGGAAATGAAGGCCCCACTCACTCTTTCAATCTTTATTAACTTCTTAGCTATTTTTTTTTGTCATTAAATTCTTTGAAGTTTTTTTAGGATAGTCTCCATCTTCTTAGCAGCATAGTCACATTGTGGAGTTTTGTTGGATCTTTTCCTTGCATGAGATCCCGGGGATAATTGCCAATCATAGGCGTTAGTTAAATGTTGTATTGTAAGCTCTAATTATAGAGTCTCTAACATAAACTCATATCTATGTAAGGTTTTGTTTTGTCTACGTCAAGAATGAAGGCAAGCAAAGAAAGCAAAATCTATGATGATAATGTAATGTACACCATTTATATTTTCTAATATAAAGAGCAATTTTTTATGTTGAAAAAAAAAACATCTTTTACTTGGTTATGAAATTGTTAACTTTATAAATTCTTTTTTTTAAGATGTTTTGAATTTTATCCACCTTTTAATTTCACTATAAAGTTCATAAAAATTTGTTTTAATTTTTACAATATTTGTTTTAATTTCACTACAAAGTTCATAAAAATTTGTTTTAATTTTTACAATATTTATTTTCTTCTTGACATTAATAATAATATTATAATAAAGTAATAGTAAGAGTCCCTCTACATAGAGCTACTAATTAGTTCCTATTCCTTTTACTTTTACCACAATATCTAATAAAGTCTAACACAACGCCTCATCTTAATCTAAGGAGCTTTACAATATATGTCTAAATGGGACAAGTCCTATATTTGATGGACGACCAAGGGGAGTATAAGCAAATCCATAGGACACATATTAGAGATGGCACTACTAAGAGAATAGCCCATATTATCCATAGATATACTTCGAGTATACTCAATTTTATTTTCATATCATACTTTTATTATAATTAACTATAATAATAATATTGATATTTGATGAATATTTTTTATATTATCTTTAATAATCACTAATTTCTATAATCTCTAATAACACAAATTATATAAATCTACCAAATTATAATTATATATATATATATATATATATATATATATATATATAACATTTGTATTCACAATCCAATCCAACCTAACCTCACTCTAAATATTAATTTAAAAAATAATATTACTTTTGTATTTGTTAGGATTGGGTTAAGTAAAAGATTATTTTATAAAATAGTGTATATATATATACACGGGGTTGGATTGTGAATACAAATGTTGTTATTGGGAAAGTATATATATGTGTTTCCTTTTAAGAGGTCACAAGTTTAAATTCAGAGGGGGGTAGGGTATGTATACCTTCGTAGACTTTATCAGTCAAATCGTTGAGCATAGAGGGTCCCTTGTCCCATAAACAAGAGGGTCTCATATACCAATTAAGTGTCTGGCTTGNTAATGGTAACAACATTTGAATTCACAATCCCACCCAGCCCTAAATATTATTTTAAAAAATAATATTACTTTTGTATTTGTTAGACTTGGGTTAAGCAAAAGATTATTTTATAAAATAACATTACTTTTATATTTGTTAGGTGTGGTTGAGCTAGGAGGTTGTCTTAATTTTATATTTGTTAGACTTTGGGTAAGTAATTATTTATTTTATAAAATTGTATTATTTTTATATTTGGTTTATTTTATAAAATTATTTTTATATTCGTTTATTTTATAAAATTATATTACTTTTATATTCGTTTGTTAGTCTTGGGTCAAGTAAAAGTTTATTTTATAAAATTGCATTACTTTTATATTTGTTAGGGTGGAGTAGAGATAGTAAGATCGTTATCATATAAGCGAATTGAGTTTGAAGATCTTATTCTAAATGGACTTAATCACTATGATAAAAGAATTTAAGTTTAAATTTTTTATATTAAAATAAATTTAACTACAATTTAAAATAAAAATAGAAATTTAAAATTTTATATTTATAAAATAATTTTTAAGAAGAAATATAAAATAATTTTAAGAAGAAATATAAATATTTAAGAAATAAAAATAATTTAATAATTTTTTGAATTGAGTTTAAAATTTTTATATAGAAAATGAATTATATATATATATATATATATATATAAACTTTCCACCGATTAAACGCTTACTTTTATTCACAATACAATCCAACCCCACCCCTCCCTAAATATTATTTAAAAATAATATTACTTTTATTTGTTAGGTTTGGGTTAAGTAAAAATTATTTTTATAAAATAACATTACTTTTATATTTGTTAGGTGTGGTTGAGATAGGAGTTGTCTTAATTTTATATTTATTTATTAGACCTTGGGTAAGTAAAAGTTTATTTTATAAAATTGTATTACTTTCATATTTATTTGTTACACTTGGGTCAGTAAAATTTTTATAAAATAAAATTGCATTACTTTTATATTTGTTAGGGTGTAGTACAGATAGTAATGTCGTTATCATATAAGTCAATTGAATTGAGTTTGAAGATTTTATTATAAATGGACTTAATCAAAGAAATTGAGTTTAAATTTTTTATATGAAATAAATTTAATTACAGTTGTGATTAAATAAAAATAAAAGAATTATATGAAAATAAATTTAATCATTATAATAATATGAAAAAGTTAAAAAAAAAAAAAAAATTTATAAATTAAAAAAAAATTAAAGAGTTTTGCATGTTAGCCAAATATAATTTTTTTATTTTATATATATATATATATATAACGAAAAGATTATATTTACAATGCTTTAATTTAATTATAAATTTCAAAGAGGATTCTATTCAATGCTATATATATTTTGGTTATATCTTTCTTGTTCGGTCTCATGATCATTCTTCTTTGGCCTCTTTCTTTAACCATGATCATTCTTCTTTGGCCTCTTTCTTTAACCATTTTAAGAGCATTTCACTCCATATGAAATTTATTATGGAAATCCAAAATGAAAAATCTCTTTCATTTTTGGATGTTCTCATCACTCGTCTTCCTAATGACACCTTCACTCGCCAAGTTTATAAGAAAAAGACTCACAACGACTAATACCTTCATGTCTATTCTCATCATCATCCTGCCCAACAATCTATCGTTCTTAAAACTCTCATTACTCAAGCCATTCAAATTTTTGATCCTCATTTCCTTGAGAAAGGAAAAGTCCACCTAACTAAGGCTTTTGTGGCCAATGGTTATTCAAGGTCTTTCGCTCATTCCACCATTCTAAATAAAAAAAAATTCTCATTCCTCTTCCCCACCCTTAGCTTTCATTTCTTTTCCCTATATCCAAGGTACCCATAAAACCGTTAAACAATTATTTAGAACAACTAAGGATAAATCTGATCCCATGCTTGGCCAAGGAGTTTACAAAATTCCTTTCTCTTGTGGCAAATCATACATAGGCCAAATTGGTAAATCATTTAAAGCCCATCTCAAAGATCATATAGTTGACACCTTCCATAATCACATCTCTAAGTTAGCTACGACGAAGACTCCCACAAATCTATTCATCTCATTTCCTTTGAAAAAACTAAAATTTTAGCTTCAGAACCCTATTACTCATCAAAGTTAAATTTTTTTCAAACTTCGAAAATTCCAAATAATCTTCAATTGTTGATCATGAAGACCCAACAAGTTTCCAATAAGCTTCAACTCTCCAATTCTTCATCATAAAAAGCTAACATAGATGGTTTCTCTTTGAAACAAAAGAAAAGAAAACAAAAGATACTAAAATAATGAAATTGCTTATTTCTATCTTCTCACTAAATATCCCTATGTTTCAACTCTGTTCAACACTTCATAGAATCTATAACAAATCTCATATGCCCAACATATGCCATTTTTCTCCCACAAACTACTGCCCCATACTTAGCCATTTTTCCATTTTCCTCATTCTCCACTCTCCACACTTTATACTTGCCATTTTCCCTTCTTTCCACTCTATTCTCCTTCCTCACTACTCTCCATACACATTTTTCCAATCTTCTACACCATTTCCACAATTAACCATTTCCATATTTAACGATTTCTATTTTTATTATCCATTTCATTCTTTTTCATAATTCATTTCCATGTTAATTTTCACAATTAATTTCCATTTTCCATTTCCACTTATTCATCTTCATTATTGTTTTCATAATTCATTTCCATTTTCCATTTTATTTTTCCTATTTCCTTTTTCCTTTTTCCATTTTCCATTTTCTATATATTTCATTTTCCATTTCCATTTCCTTACTTTCACGTAACCCTACTACTTACCTCCCCAACACTTAGTCATTTTTCATGACTTACCATATTTTACTCTTTTACACTAAGTATTGTATTGCAGATGTGATCCATATTTTATGAACATAACAAAATGAACACAGATTATTATTATTACTAACACGGAGACACAAGGAACAATAATAGAGATACAATAAAATTGGCTTCTATTCAATAAAGAAATATGTTGAAACTGTAAAATGCAGACTGAAAACAAGCTTGCTAGAATATTGGTGGCTTATCTCTGAGAAGAGATGTGATGGCTTCACTCATTCACAAGAAGATGAGTACAATGAGGCTCTGAAACGATTTTTACAATAAACATGAATTCCAAAACCATAGACATCCAAAAACCTAACACTAAGAGATGAAACACTAAAAGTCATGTGGGCCTCGTTGAGATAAGTTAGTACATCAACTTTTCGGGGTCGTAACTTTTGCATACGATCTCTGTTTTAGGCGCACAATATCCCATTGGAAATTTCTATCCGAGGACTACACATTATAACACCGAAATCTAACTTTGTGTACAATTTGACTATGGTGAGCCATAAAAACACTGTTTAGGGCCTCAAAACGACCCCATAAGTTCAGGACCTGAAAACTAGGAAAAAACTACCAAACTGAAAAATTGCCAACATAAGACAACTGGAATAGGTGGGTGGCCACTGATATCCACCCGGATGTATCATCCCCCCTTAGGAAGCAATGGTATCCATTGCATTGAGTTCCCCCATTAGATGAGAATATTTTTGCTGAATTTGGCCCGGGTTAGCCACTTGCCTTGGTGCAGGAGCTGCCCTGCTTTTTAAACCCAATAAAGATGGATCCTTTGCTGGTGAGTGCCCTTGAACTGTGTGTCCACGATACGATCAATGGATTCATTTTCCATGCAGTCACAATTGATCTCTGTTGGTGTCAATTGTTCGGCTATCTCTTAGGTGTCCAATAATGGTGGAAAATATGGCCGAAGGAGATCCACATTGAACACTAGGTGCAAGCCAAGGAAGGGGAGAATGCAAAGCTCAAACACATTGTCTCTCACAACCTTGGAGATAGTTTAAGGTCCATAAAAAAGTGGATGAAGCTTCCTATGGGGCCCTGTAAGGAGTTCTTTGTGCACATGCAACCAAAATTTGTATCCCACCTGAAACTTGTGTGGAACCCGATGCTGATCATGGTGCTTCTTGTACTTGGCATTGGACTTCTGTAAAATATCATGAACTTGTTGGTGAATGTGTTAGATTTTCTCAATGAACTGGGTGGCTTTGTCAAATTTAGTTTAAGCATGGGATGATTCTTCCCAGGTGGTGACAAGGGGGAGTGCAACATCCATGGGACCCAATGGTTGAAATCCCAACCCCACCTGAAAGGGGTTGTGGCTAGTTGAGATATGTACAAATTTGTTGTAGTTGTGTTGAACACAGGGAAGACTCTCATCCCATGTGCGAGGGTGCTTGGAATTTTACATGCATAATCATCCGATTGACGACATCGGTTTGGCCATCCTCCTGGGGGTGGAAGGTAGTGGATTTGGTGAGATTGGTGTCCAGTAGTGACCAAAGGATCGAAAAGAATGTGTTGAGGAACCGATTGTCCCGATATGAAATAATGGTTTGTGGTATCCCAAAATGTACCCACACTTGTTCAAATAATATCTTGGAGGTGGCCTTCACTGTGATGCTCTTCTTGCAGGTGACCATAATCACCATCTTGGAAAAATGATCAATAACCACAAGACACATTCATTTCCTCACTTGGTTGATGGAAGGCTCGACATGTAGTCCATTGAGATGGATTCCCAGGGTCTGTTAGGAGTAGGCATAGTGGTGTACATGCCTTGTTTCTTAGTGGCTAGTTTGGAAATAACATAGGCAGTGCAGGACCTGATATACTTGGTGATGTCCTTTCGAAGTTTCGGCTAGTAGAAATATTATTGCAACACTAGCACTATCTTTTCTACATCGAAGTGTCCTACCACCCAACTGTAGTGGGCTTCCCAAATCAACTTCACTCGCTTGCTTGATGGAACACAGAAATGGCCCAGATGGCACAACATCCCGTCCTGAAGATGGAAATTAGTGACAATTGTGTTTTCACCCAACATTTGGTAGGTGGTGGCGAAGTTGCAATATTTCTCATAGAGGTGGGGCCATCTGGAGGTCTCGTGGTCGCAAGAGTATAATACCATGATGAGTGTCGTGACTGGAGGTTGGCTGAGGCAATCAACGACGTGGTTGGTACTTCCTATCTTATACTTGATGTTGAGGTGGAATTGCTGCAAGTATGTGGACCACTTATGATGGAGGTCATTCTGAATTTTTCCATGTGTCTGCATGAACTGTAGCAGCTTATGATCAATGTGGATGACTATCTCCTTCCCAGGAATGTAATGCTTCCACTAGCAGCAAACTTGCACAATGGAGTACATTTCTTTGTCATAAGTACGATACTTAAGGATGACATCTGATAGTGTCTCACTATGATAGGCCACGGGGTGGTCGTGTTGAGCGAGGACTATGCCCACAACATAGTCTGAAGCATATGTTTTGATCTCAAAGGGCTGTTGCAGTTTAGGTAATGAAAGAACTGGGGCTGAGCACAAGTGTTGCTTCAAATCATCGAAATATTGTTGTTGGGATAGGCCCCACACAAAATTTTCATTACCACCACCACTGGTTACTTGGTTGAGGGCCCATGCAATATGGAAGAATCCCAACATGAACCCACGATAGAAATTGGCAAGGTCTAAGAAGATTCGAAGTTCAGTGAGCGTGGTTGGGGCTGGCCAGTCATGGATGACCTTGATTTTGGCTTGATTCACATGCACACCATGATCATCAACAATTTAGCCTAGGTACTAGATTCTGTCCATGCCGAAGGATAATTTTTCCAAGTTGGCATATAGCTTGTGCTACCACAGAGTGTGCGGAACATGTTGAATATGCTGCAAGTGTTTCGTCCAAGTCTTGTTGTAGAAGCGGATGTCATCCAGATACACCACTACAAAATAATTGGTGAAAGGCCGCAAGATATCTTCCATCATCCTCATGAAAGTTGTTGGAGCATTTGTCAAACCAAAGGGCATGACCATCCATTCAAAAAGACCTTATTTTGAATTGAAGACAGTGTTCCATACATCTGTTTTCTCTATTGGGATCTGATGGTAACTAGACTTCAGATAAATCTTACTAAAGTATTTTCCCCCCTTGAGCTGATCAAGGAGATCGTTGATTCAGGGAATCGAGTACCGGTTCCCGACTGTGATTTTATCTATGTTCTGGTAAACAGTGTGAAGTTTCCAGGTCTCGTCTTTATTCTACACAAGCATCATTGGGCTACCACAGAGTGATGAGTTGGGTCAGATGTGACTCTTTTGGAGTATTTCTTGGATTTGACGCTTGATATCTTCATTTTCTAATAGAGAGGAATGATAGACTGGACCATTGGGTAGCAGTGCACCGGGGGTTAGATCGATGGAATGATTGACCTAATAATCCAGAGGTACCCTAGTAGGTGAGGAGAAGATGTCTTTGTATTCCTCCATGAACTTATCCAATTTCTTCTTTTGCATGGAGAGGTCGATTGCGGAGGCCTTGGATGTGGCTGCAATCTTTCGCTCACTTTGGGAGAGAATCACATAGAACAAAAACTTCCCGGTCTGAGAGATGACCTTCTTGTATTGCTTGGTAGAGATCAAGGAAATGAAACTAGGTGGGACTACCTCAAGTATCTTATACAATTTATTGATCAAAGTAATAATAACATTGCGAGGCCTAGACTCATATACAACATGACAGTTCCATAAATAAGATTGGCCCAAAATAACATCACAAACTTCAAGGGGTGTTATCCACATTTTTGGTTATCGAGATGATGACATAATAATGACATGGTGATAGAAGATCTGACTCTTCATTAAGATCATTTTCA
>SNQJ01S0237454.1:3449-13749 GCA_010110895.2 Picea sitchensis | reverse complement strand
GCAATAAGGGAAGAGCCTTATTCCTTAGAGGCCCTTAGTCTCCCACAAGATCACCTAGCGGAGTATTGACTCCAGGGTTTTGACATCTACCAAATTCAGTCAAGAGGCGAGTGGAACCCTTGGAGCACGTAGTGCGTCTTGAAGGGAACGTCGTGCAAGGAAAATAGAAAGAGGCGAGTGGCACCCTTGGATCACGTAGTGCGTCTTGAAGGGCACTTTGCGCAAGGAAAATAGAAAGAGGTGAGTGTCACCCTTAGAGAATGTAGTGCGTCTTGAAGGGCATGTCGCACAAGTAAAATAGAAAGAGGCTAGTGGCACCCTTGGAGCAAGTAGTGTGTCTTGCTATTTATGAACTCAAATAGGAATTAAGTAAGGTGTAATTCATTTAAGAATTGTAAGGGAATATTGGGACACCGAGTAGCATTTTTAGGAATTCTATTGGTGGGTGAGGGAAATAGGAATATTTAATTAATTAATAAAATTGATTTTCTGGTACAACTAGGGGATCGGGTGACATGTGTACGAGGGAGGTTTTTCGAAATTAATTAAATGAAAAAGGAATTAAATGAGAATTTCAGAAACTAATTACTTGAAAACTCTATAAAATAGATGGTGGAGGAGAAGTATGGACACATCTGACTTGCATAACGTTACGGTGCTGAAATTTCTCTTATGGGAATTGGGATGCCCAACTCAGGTAACGAGTGGTAGCTCTACCTTGCGAGGCAAGTTGGGTGCTATAATTCTCTGGTATTGTGTGCATGGCCCCTTTGCAGATTAGGGGGATTAGGGGGAAGAAGAGTACCCCTATCATTGGTTGGGAGGTACCAATGAGGTCACATTGGTTGGAAAGCAGGAGCTAGACAGAGCATGTGCGAGACAATGACTTCAGAGATTTCACATTTGGCTACGGTGCACATGTTTATATTTGTATTGAATGGTAGTTTAAATATTGTTCCTACGCCTTCAGTAATGTACTTCTACTGTGTTAAAGTTTATGTTTAATCAACGTAACACAATCCAGAGATTTCATTTTTATCTTTCAACAAATTGTCTTGATGAACCCAACGTTTTATGATCAGAGAACTTAAAGTCATCCCAACCTTATGATCATTGTATTTTAAATTGATTTCCCATGGAAAACCCAAACTTCGATTGCAATGGATTTTATGAATTTTTTTTTATTGATTTAATACAAATAAAAATTGTATTTTTATCTTTTGTCCCTTATCCTTTAAGTTATTAGTCAGTTCATGAGCAGTTGTCCAGGAGCCGAATCAACTGTCTTTCACTTCGGTGTTAAATATTTAGATTCAAATGCCCTTCTTTTATGTGCATGGATAATAAGTGAAGGATAAATGTTCTCCCATATATCTATCCCTTACTTCTCTCTGCGTTTTTCTCTTATTATTAATCATTGATCTCTGCGTTTTTCTATTATGCATAATCCCTACATCCTTCCTAGAATTTTATCTTTGTGTTTTCTTGAATGATAAATATCTGTGATCGAATGGTAAACATATGCATTTTTTATTGATAAATCATAGCACTCACACCACGATTTACTTGGCATATTACCCAACATCCACACCATGATTCTCTTGGTATTTTAGACAACATTTACCCCACGATTTTCTGGGCGATTTACCCAGTATTGACCCAGAGATTTCACCCAGTTTATCTTAGCTATTTACACCGTACCCACACAATGATTTGGGGATTGATTCTCTACGTTTTTCTTGAATGTTTAATATCTGCATTTAATTTATCTCCGCGTTCAAATATCCTTGTACTTAAACAAACTCAGAAAAAAACTATGCCATTTCCATTTATTAGACAACATTATCACATAGACATCGTTTTTGAAAACTCAACATTATCACATAGACAACATTATCTCATAGACAACATTTTTGAATAGACAACATTATCACTTAGACAACATTATCTCCGCGTTTTTGAATAGACATCATTATCACACATTTAATAGACAATGTTTTTACATTTGAATGACAACGAATTTATGACTGAGTGTGACTGCGTGTAATGGTTGTAGTGTATAGATTTCTAGCTGCGAATTTAATAACAATTGTGTGTATATTTGATGTGTATAGATGATTGTGTGTGTGACTGCAAATTTAATAATAATGAATGACGCAAAGAGATCTTGTACATATTTTTGACAACGATTTTATTTCTGGACGATTTTCCCTCGCTCCTTCCAAAGAGGGGAAATCGTTTTTCTTTCCCAGCGAATCTGGGTGGCTCCTACCCACCATTATCCATTCTCCTTTCCTCAAAAAATTGAGTTATCAACAATGATTTAATGCATCATTTTACTCAGTGAATGCATTGTCTTAACATAGTATGATCCGTATTTTACACTGTATTTACACAGTACTCACACATAAATTTTACACCGTATTTTACACAGTATGATCCATGCTCTATTAAAGTATCTCTCGACATTGATTTATAATTGAATCTATTTGGTTCTTGAAATGAATTTGGTTGTCAATGATTGTTATAATATTTTGCATTCATTAATCCCTCATTTGCCAACATTACATATCTAGGAGCATTCCTTTTGAGCACATGATCTGATATTATTTATGGTCACAGCCTAAGGACAAGATGGCACAAACTTATGATAATGTTTCATGGGAATCTCTCATGCATCACAGGGTTACACAAATAGAACTTTTGTCCCAGAAAAAACCTTAAAACAACATTAGTAAAAATGCTCTCTATGATTCTAGTGCTCGAAACTTCCCTTCACGCAGTACTTGTGATTTGATTCTAGATGCTACCAAGTTGTTCCATCAAATTCTTGATACATTTTATCATCTCGAGATATCATATTTCTTTATGCTTTGAATGCCATTGTGAGTTGGTTCCTTCAAAGATCATTGTTCTATGATAACCTTGTTGTTGTGGCATTCTAATAAACCTATTTATATAACTGAGTATGAGTTGATTCCATATCTCCTCTGTTATTATTGGCAGAGTGATACATTCTTGACACTGTACATAGATTCTTGTGATTGTTGAGCACTTCTATTCCCAAGATCTGGTGAAATATTATTAGCATGTAAAATGTTCTTGTAGGACTCAACGTTCTGGTAAAAATCATAATTTCTAACCATATTATGGCTCTTCCATGCACTATCATATTTATGGAACCCTAATATCTAGTATATAATTTGTACCCACAATTAATTTTATTCATCACAACAATGGAAGTGAACTTGTTATAAAAATTGTGATCTCCTCTAAGATCCTCTCTAAAATAGTTCCTTTTCTTCAAGAAATAACTCGATCCTTCAACGTTCTTTGATGACTTTGTAGAGTGGCCTAGTATGATAGAATATATTTTGACTTTTGTAGTGACATCTTTGAACCATAAACTTGTTATGGAAAACTGTGTGATCCTTTATAAAACCGTGGCACTTTATCAACAATTGAATCCTTTATATGTTGGTCTCTTATGTTGGTAAATTACTTGTTCTATGGTCCATGGTACTTTTGATGTAAGGACATAATGCGTGTTGACCTATAAAAACACAAAAATAATAAGTATCAAATTTGAATAATGTAAGAACAACAATTTATCCACACTCGCCATTCCATTTGTACAATTATTATTGCAACCTTAATTATATATATATATATATATATATATATATATATATATATATATATATATATATATATATATATATATATATATATATATATATATATATATATAAAGCGTCTATCAAATAAAGAAACCTTTTCATAATAATTTTCTTGAATTTATTTTATGTATAATTCAAATAAAACCTTTTCATTAATAATTTTCTTGCGAATTTATTTTATGTATAATTAAAAAAATGGAGAAAAAAAATTTAAATAATTTTTATGATTTTCTTTGTGTGAGGAATTTTTAAATTTACAAATGAATTAAATGGAAAATAGAAGCAAAGGATAATCTTAGAAACAACCATGGAAAACAATCATAAATCTATCATGATCCTAATAGAAATAAATGATTCTTGAATCTTAACCTATTTGTTGTGTTTATGTTACTTGAACGTTGTTATGTATGTTAACAATTGGATGAGGTAAGATACATTGTGCTAGAATAGGTTCTTCATGGAAAGATGGTATTGAGGTACATCTAGATGGTTGCAATCTTTAACCCTGTCTTGAGTGTAGTTACGTTGCACAAGATTAATTTTTGAGGGTTTAATAGTTTTATTAGCTAAATTGTTAATAGTTAAACCGTAAATTGGTTAACATGCACCTTGTGCCTTAGTTGAACTATAATGGTGGTTGGTCATGGTTGTTACACCACATATGAATTCCTTGTAGGAAACCAATAAATACTTAGGTTAGTTGATCAATTTAAATTCTAATGATTTCACCTTGCGTCTTGTCGAATTATGATTGGGTGCTTGGGTATAGTCTTCATGTATTTTTGATAGATAATTTGGTCTCCTAGCATGTGGGAGTTTTCTAGAGTTAAAGGTATAGATATGTTATATTGTGCCAAGGTTACTATCACACCTATCTCTTTGTGAAGACATGATTCCTGATGAGGGGATCATTTTACGCCTATTTGATAATGCGAATGGTAACCTAGCCAGAGTCTTGTGCTTCTCGTGTGGGTGTATTGTTCGTTGTTGTTCGTTGTCTGATTTGCATGTGTTGTGTTCGTCATCAAGTTGTGTTGATTAATTTTTGTTGTTGTTTCCTTCCGGATTAAAACAAAATACAAAATTTGCACTTGCTTTGCGTCACGTGTAGTCATAACGATAGGGGTCGTTACACCTACTATGCATCAAATGACAACACATTGATCAATATTCATCTACGCATCTCATCATATGACTATGACTCTGCTTGACATCAATCCATTTACATCAAGGACAATACATGATCCATCAATCACTACATCAATATACTATGATAAGACACTGTTCCTTTGACATCAATCCTTTGGCATCAATGAAAACATGATCCAACAATTTCACCCTTCTTCACTTCATTTTTCCTCTAAAATTTGTACCACACTTGTACTAAGAGATCACAAGATTGAATTATGAAAATGAGAGGTTATTAATGTGTATTTATAATTTTTCAAAGTACCTTCTCTTCTTAACTTTAGGGCTTCTTGAAATTTTTTTTATAACCACTTTACTCTTTAATTAAGGACTTGAAACTGTTTAGGGGCTTCTTAACCATTCTTTAGGGATTCCACCTTCAAGAGGAAATATCTACTCAACTGTGAGGAACCACATGAACTACCACCTACCATTGGAAACAACATGACAAGGAATATCCATCTATGAGGGTGTTACATGCATTTACATTTTCCTTCATGTCCTTATTCCTAAAACAACTTTTATCTTCATGACCACACCTCTGGTGCTTCTCAACCACTTAACCACTTAGCCATATTTCTAGGGGTTCTTCTAGGGTTGACTAGGTTTGGCATCAATTCTTATAGATTTCATCTAGAGTTAACATCAATCAAAACTAACTATCAACAACATCAATGAAAAAAAAATACCCAATGGGTTGAATTCTTTAGACTTAGCTTCAATTGAATTGAAGAACATCATTCGGACTTATCCCCCTTCCCCTATTTCCTATACTTAAAAATATAATCTACAAGTGCAAGAATAAGTTAGAATATGCACACAATAGCAAGTAAAGCATCAAATACTATTTGCATAATCATAGTTTGGAAATAGATCTGACTTGACAACAAAAGATCACACAATCAATCAAGGACATACATAGAGAGATAACCAAATGTCATTCTTGTTTTGGACCACTTCATTATCTTACTAGAGTAATTATTATTTAATAACATGGGAATTCAATGTAATTTAGGAATATCATGAGATTCATAATGTATGAAAAATTAAATAATGGTAGGGAGAAATAATGGTACATGTTAAAAAACAATATTACATCCATCATTATGAAAAATCCAACTATCTATTAACAATCACTGCATACATGTCATATCAAACTTATATCCACCATTGTTAATATTTTACTATTAAGGAATTGCTCATGTATTAGGGGGAGAAATTTGAGTCAAAATGAAAATGAAACTAGGAGTTGGGAATAACTTATGAAAAATGAGAGCATGAGGAAATTATCCCCGAGATGTTCAAGTAGAGTCTATCAAAGATAATGACCATGGATCACATCTTTTAAAAATACTTCTTTGTTTCCAAATATCAATATCAAAGTGATGGAGAGAATATTTAAATTCCTACAAGAGGGGGACGGACAAATGATAATTTTAAAATGGTACATGTATTTGGGAATCAATGAGTAACTGATGTAAAGTGGTAAAATGGTCCTATATGTAGAAACAAAAATATAATTCTCAATAGTACAACTATTCTTTTTTCCAATTTCAAGAAGCCATCAACAACCATACCCAATACGAACAAAATATATGCCAAGTAAAATTTGTGAAACAATGTAATTAATTGGCCAAATCAATTTTGTTTCATGTTTTATAAAATTTTGTTTTCCCTAGAAACATATGACATGAACAATAATCCATCAACACTTCTCTTAATAACAACCAGTGGATGAGAACAACTTATATCACCACTATATAACCATTCATTCAAACAATGCGGATCAAAACCAATTTGGGGCCTTTAGCATTTCCAAAGAAGCAATGTATAGCCCTTGATTTCAATAAGATACTTAAAAGAATCCTTAAAATCAAAATATCATCAACAAAAGGTCGATATATTGTAGAATGCCCCTTTAAATATTCATATTCAAAATTGAGACTATTAATCCTTCAAAACATGTTTTCTGTGTAATAAATTGAGGTACTAACAAGAGAAAGCATTCACAAGCTCATAATAGTTCGAGTTTAGAATAACATGATTTAAATTTAGAAATACATTACTTCAAGAGATAACCATATACAATCCATTCAATGAAGACAACAAATGTATATCATACTTGGTCACTATTCAATCCAATCATGACCAGGGATCAAAACTGAGTCATACTCTTCCCTTTTTATAACTGAAATATTAACATGATATTAAATGAGTTATGACATTGTCAGTTTGGAGAGACAAAAAACCCACCTTGCAAATCCGAAACACATTCTTTAACATGCAAAAGTGAAAAACCCTAGGGTTTAACAAAAATATAATCTTAACTTCATAGTTTACTCGACTCAAGCAAGTAGAGCCCTGAGATGGTTTTTGAATGCATGGATTCAAAACTAGATTGAATGTATTCCATTTTGTTTTAAGATAGTTTAAACCTGTCCCGAAACAAAATTTCTAAGGAAAGGAAATGTGAAGATGCAACACAGACAAAGATACAAGAAACCCACAAGTTCAGGCTCTAGACAAGGGGTATCTATATATGATACAATCTTCTTTTTAAAACATAAAACATCATGGACTAATGTGATTGGGGTACTCATCATTTCATAGTAAAATCTTTTCATAGTAGGGTAAATAGTTGATAAGGCGATTTTTTAAGGGAAACTCAAATAGTGGCAATACAAGAGAATGGTTCAGGATCCATCACTTATAAAAAAATATGTTATAGAAAAAACCTTGGAGACTACTTATAAGCCCAATCATGAAGCATAACGAAAGGAAATGTAGGATTTTTCATTATCTCTACAATTATGGATAGAAAAAAACCAGTTGAGTAAATAATAAGAGATAGTCAATAGTTCATGCAACCATAAAATTTTAAAATGAGGGTAAATTCTATAGAACAAGTCCAAGAACAAATAACACACTCATTCACAATCAAACAAATCTTTTTCCAAAATATAACTGCAAATAATAACATGCATTTGACGAGTAGAAGCTAAGGTATCATACATTACTCCTGCGCCAACATTTCGTTCGATTTCAGTTCCTGCAAAAATTACAACTAGTATTCAAATAACTTTGTCTTTATAGAGCTCAAAAATAAAATGGAAAAATTAAAATTCTAAACACAATGAGGGTGACAAACACAACCAAATTTCCTTGTCCTATGTATTGAATGCATGGGAGGAGTCACGTTCTCCAAAAATCAACTCATAATCCAGATCATACTTTCACTAACAATAACCACAAATTAAAACACAAAAAACCATTCTACATATACCAATATCATGTGTCCCATATCCATGTCATCACAATAACTCGATGCCAATTGAAATGATGACCGAGACTTACCAATTCAAATATTTTCAACTAAAATAGAATCATTACCATAAAATAACGTGACATGTATAACACAACAATCTACATGATAGAAAAAAGGTCGAAAAATGTGGCAAGTGCTATGCGTTATCACCATTGAAGCATTTAAGAACATGCCAAATTTTATGGATCATACAATTTTTTTTTAAGATGATCAAATTGATATGATCAGATTTTGGAATACATGGTCAAGTCATCAAGATAACCTTGAATTATCTTACCGATTAGATCATCAAAATCTATTTGCATATATCTCTGGAAATTAACACATGCATTAAATAAGACAAATGGCATTCATTCATAGGTAAAGTTGTGCCATCTAGTTGTGAATGTGGTTTTATAATTGTCTTTCCTTTTAACTCTAATTTTATTATAACCAATAAAACCATCAAGTAAGGACATCATTTGTGATCCTGTAACTTGCTGCAAAATCATTTCCATATTAGGAAGTGGAAAGTTATCTTTAGCACTAGCTCTATTTAGTGCATGAAAATGCACAGACAATATGATTTCACTAGTCTTTCTTCATACGGGAACAAGATTAGATACCCATTTTGAATATTTTTCTGGGAAGATAATATGAGGATTCAATAATTTATCCACTTCTTTTTTGATAGTATCCTCAAGTACAGGGTTAAGAAGCCTCTGTTTTTTCCTAACTGGTTTTTCTTCTTCCTTAATCAGAATACCATGCTTGGATGGCACTAGAATAAAAGCCACAAAGATCCTCATAAGACCAGGAAAAAACAACTATAAATTCATGGAATAAATCCATTAATTTATTTTTTTCTTCTTCAGAACATTGGTCTACTATTTTTAGAATATTTGGAGCTTCTTGTGTTCCAATGTTCATGGGAATGATATTTCATATTTTCCTCTTTGACTCCTATTATTTTCAATCTTTATTGTTGTTAACATCACTAGTCAAGAATGATAGTTTGAGAGGATTTAATCCCTTAGAAATATTACTATCTTCGAGAGAAATTATTTTCTTTGGGTTATACAAGTCATTTAGAATAAAATCACAAATGCTTTCATTATCTGAGATTTTTTTCCATGATTCCCCATTATTAGGAATATGAGGTCATAACAAGGATAAAAAGGTGCAATTAAGTCTTTGAGGAAATAGTTTTCTTGTAGGTGAAGCTGCAAAAGAAACTAACCTATTGTCCATTGAATTCAATCCATTTTGATGTGGGTGATGTTAAAGGACAACATATTTTGAATCAAAATCCAAACAACTTGGGTGTATAATTTCATCAAATTGTTAATAGGATTATAGATCTTTCTAACCATATTTACAAAAAGTTTTGAATCTCCCAAAATAGTGAGATGAACACAACCTATATTGTATGCATTTTCAATTGCTAACAGTAAGGCTTCAAATTCAATAACATTGCTTGTACATAGGAATTCTAGTCTATAGGAAAAATTATGATTTTTTCCTACAAGAGAGTAAAATATGATGCCTTCTGCATTACCTTCACTTAAAAATGCATGATCAAAGTGAATATGCCACATACCATCATCATAATCATTTGGATATTAAAAAAGAGTATCATATTCATTAGAAAAAATAGAGTAAACACCCATACCTTCCTCAATGTAATTTATATTAGGTTGGGGAACTTTTTCTATGTATGTTGAAAATTTTCCTTCCCTTAATACAATAGTATTCTTTCATTTTTTAGGGATAAAGAGATGTGAATGATATAAACATAAATAAACAATGGTTAAATCTTGTCAATCTCTACCCAAAATAATTGATTAGTTACTAACAAACATGTCAATTACTTGAATATTAAGGGTGGTCCTAATTTTGGGATGAGCACAAAGGACTAGAGTCACATCTTTGATATCACCTATTCTTGATTGTTTTTTATTATTATAGGAAAACATACTCCTAGTGTTTTCATTCATACATGAGAGTCCTAGTTATTCCATAATAATATTGGATATGACATTGGCGCTAGACAGACCATCTATTAAACAACAATGAGCTATCATATCCATAATGTTTACAAACATACAAAAATGATAATTTTTTACTG
>SNQJ01S0237453.1:0-13749 GCA_010110895.2 Picea sitchensis | reverse complement strand
TTAGTACTAAATACACTTATGCACATAGATATACATAAAGAGAATGTATACCTTCAATATTGAGAGCATACAATTAGCTTACCAAATGTTGTTCCTAGTGTCAATATAATTTTCCCATAGATTTTGAATACCAAAAAATGAGAAAATATAATTTTCTCATAGCTTTTGAATACCAAAAATGAGAAAATCAATAAAGGATGAAATTGCTTTCTATTAATGTTTAGGAACATAATAAAGGATGAAATTGTTTTCTATTAATGTTTAGGAACATACTAAAAATAGTGTTCAATTCCCTCCTACAATTATGAAAACCTTTTGTAGTAAATCATGTACGCAATCTATTGTGTTAGAACTGTGTTCCTTGAAACATCATTATTTTTATGAACTCATACATTCATGCTTACCTATAGCTATAATATCCCCTCATCTTTCATTTGTATTCTCTAAGGCTTGTTCTATTTTATTAGTCCCAGCCCTTTGGGCAGGGACTTATAGTAATCGATTTTTCATGGTTGTATTATTATGGCACGGAAACCAAACAATTTAAGCAAAGTTTTAATAGTTCCATGCACATTTCCAAGTTGCTTTTGGTTTTTAGGCTAAAGTTTTAATTTGGAGGCCTTATTTGGCCTCTTCCTGAGGCACACTCTTACCATATATTAGCTTAAAATCACTTTCAAGTGCATATTAGATCCCATAATGGATTAACATTGATTAATGCTAAATTTTAAGTTAGCATTAATTCCCACAAGATTGCTCTAAAATAAAATTTTATTTATTTCGCCCAAATATATATATATATATATATATATATATATATATATTAAATAAATATTTTTCATTGCAATTTTGACACACAACAGAAATCTTGCGACGAATTTGCTATATAAACGAAGAAAAGTTGTCATCGCAATTTCGACGACAATAAAAATTCCTGCTACAAATTTGCTATATAAATCAAGAAAAGTTGTCCTCGCAATTTCGACGACAATAATAATCATGTGACGAATTTGCTATATAAACCAAGAAAAAGTGTCATCACAATTGAGACGGTAATAAAAAACCATGCGACAAATTTGTTATATAAACCAAGAAAAGTTGTCGTCGTAATTTCGATGGTAATAAAAATCCTGCGACAAATTTGCTATATAAACCAAGAAAGGTTGTTGTCGTAATTTCGATGACAATAAAAAATCATGCAACGAATTTGCTATATAGACCACGAAAATTGTCGTCTCAGTTGCAACGAACAGTTGGTTTCACTTAGTTTTTCTGTATTGTCATATTGGCAACGATATTTCTTATTTTGTCGCAATTGTGAGAAGTTCCCTACGGTCGTCGCGCTTGCGACGTTAATTCAAGTTCATCGAAATTTCCACGTTCCATGATACGATGTTTGAGAGACTCAAGTTTCGTTGCAATATCCATGACATAATGTCGCAAGAGCGTCGAAATATCTGTCGCAAAATGACCCAAATTTGCTAGTGAAAGCTCCAATATGTTGGCACAGATAAGCAGGTTGCAGATGTGTTGACTAAGCCTATGTCTCGTGTGAAGTTTGAGTACTTCGGAGACAATCTTGGTGTATTCCTAAAGGACCTCCCTTGAAAAGGGGAGTGATGTTGATGTTACTATGGTATCTCGACTAATAGCGGGTAGCTCAGTTAGGATTTTATATACTAGGGGACTGATTATCCCTAGGCAGATCTCGAAGGTCCGGTAAGAATAGTTTGTCAAAGTACCTGTGCATGTATATGCCAGCTATGGTTAGTAGTGGTAGCTCAATTAGGATTCTATATCCTAGGGAATCTTATGATTCCCCAACATATCTTGAAGGTTCGATAAGGACAGTCTATCAGAGTACCACAGATGTTATTGTTGATGCACCTGCCTCATTTTGTTGCCACATATAGATGTTAATGTTCCATCTTCATGTTGTTGATGATTTTGATGTTCCAACTTCATGTTGTTGATGATGTTGATGTTATTCCAACTTCGTGTTGTTGATGTTGATGTTCCAGCTTCATGTTGTTGTTGATTATGATGTTACTCCAACTCTGTGTTGCAGATGATGATGATGTTCAATTTCTATTGATGTTGATGATGAGAAAAACTTTCAATGACCTATAGATATGACCGACAGTGTTCCCGATGTTGATGACGATGTCCCCTCCTCTTGATGATATATTGAGTCCATTCAATTTTTATTAATGTTGTTAGTAGAATACCCTTCTTGTTAAGGGGGAGTGTTGAATTATTGTAACTTCGAAGAATATTCTACTTATATTTGAGTCATTGTTGTATAGATCAAATCCCCTTTTGTGGATTGGTCAAGTTAGGTCAATATGTATTTGTGTATTTTCATGGTGGTATTTGTAAAGTCGGCCCCTGGTATTTGTAAAGTCGAGCCCTAGTATTTGTAAAGTGGGTTTAGCCACTCCTAGGTAAAATCGACTCCACTAGTGAAGAGTCACAACGCTAGTGCCACCTTATAACTTGTATCTATATTTTAGGATGGAGCTCATTTGGATACACACACACCAACTCTGCAGTTATGAAGAAGTGTGCAAGTCTTGGAGCAACTGCTACTACAACCGGTGGCGACGTCAAGGAGGGTTTTGGTCTATCTCTTGGTATTTCTTGGTTAAGTGGTGCTACTCTTCCTAGTGAAGGAGTAGAGGAGGATCTTTTGTTCGGTCTTTGGTCTATCTATATTCAGAAAGTTTTTTTTGGGTTTTCTCCCCCATGAGGGTTTCCCAGGATAATTTGTGTGTCTCTATTGTTTTTGTGATTGTCTCTCTTTCAATGATCTTATTTATGTAGCTAATGTGCTAAATGATTATAATAATAAAGAAGAACCATAATTGTTAGTTGTATAAGTAAAAACATGAACACTCTTATAGTTGTTGAATGATATTGCATACCTCTTTATCTTGCTTCCATTCCATCATTGCTTCTTCCACCCAATCAGATCGCGGAATAGGAATGCCACATAATAAACCTATGTTTCTTCTTCTTTCCTTGAAAGTGCGTCTGCCACAATATTATGTTTTCCTTTCTTGTAGATAATTTCAAATTCATAACCTAGCATCTTTGTAACCTATTTTTGTTGCTCTTCTAAAGATAATTGTTGCTCCAAGAAGTACTTCAAACTATCATGATCTGTTTTTACTTTGAAGTGTCTTCCTATTAGGTAAGGGTGCCATTTCTTAATTGCATGTAGTATGGACAAAATTTATATTTCATAAATGGGTTTGAGTAAGTTTTTTCCTTTAAGTTGGCTACTTTCAAAGGCAAGGGGCCTTCCTTCTTACATTAAAACTGCACCAATGCCATGGCCTAAGGCATCACACTCCACAATAAATGTTTTTGTTAAGATAGGTGTGTCTAGGACAAGAGTTGTATATGTAACCTCCTTAAGTTTTTCAAAAGTTGTGGTTGCTTCTTGAGTCCAAGAAAATGATTCCTTCTTAAATAATGTTGTTAGAGGTGCCACTATTTGACCATGGTTCTGGACAAAATTGCAGTAATATCCTGTCAATCCTAATTATCCTCTAAGTTTCTTCAAGGTTTTGGGAATTGTTGATTCCCTCGTTGCATTAATTTTGTTAGGATCCACTTTTACGCCTTCATGAGATACAATATGACCCAAATATTACACTTCTTGAACCCCAAAGGCATGCTTGGAAGGATTTGCGTAAATTCATTGCTCTTCCAAAAGTTGTATTACTCTGTCAACATGTTGTACATACTCTTCCCAATATTTGTTGTCAATTATTATTTCATAAAAAAAATACTAACTAAAGTTTTCTAAGGAAGGGTTTGAAAACATAATTCATTAAGATTTGAAATGTTGAAGGTGCATTAGTAAGTCCAAGTGGCACAACCAGAATCTCATAAAGACCTTCATGTGTTCTAAAGGCTATTTTCTATATGTCTTCCTACCTCACTCTGATATGATGATATCCCGAATAAAGATCCAACTTAGTAAAGAAAATTTCTCCATGTAATTCATCAAATAGGAAACTTATCTTTGATGGCCATTTTGTTGAGTTTTCTATAATCTGGACACATACAACATGAACCATCCTTCTTTGTAACCACCACTACTAGTGAAGAGAAAGAACTTTGGCTAGGTTGAATGATGCACGCCTCTAACATTTCTTGGATCGTACACTCAATCTCACTCTTTTGTGTATATGGATACACGTAAGGCCTAATGTTAGGTGGTACACACTTCTTGGTTGCAAATGAATAACATGGTCATGATCTTGAGGATGTGGAAGACCCTTTGGAATCTTTCCAAATACCTTGGAATGATTGTTGATAACTATTGGATATCCACTAGAGAAGAGGATATAGATGTTTGAACATCTAGTGAGCACAATTGTGCAATTATACCATGGTGTCCCTTTTTGAGTCTTTTTGTCATACTATTAGAGCTTATCACCTTAGAGGGTTTCCCTTGGATACGTATAAGCTAAATTTCCTTGCCTTCCAAGTAAAATCTCATGAAAATATCTTGAAAATTAAGAGCCATTATTCCCGATGATTGTAACCATTGGACCCTTAATACAACATCAACACAACCCATTTAGATGGAAATCATGGGACTATATAATAATTACTCCCCCATATTGAGATTAATATTATGGCACTTCCCAAAACAATATATGGTACCTCCATCTGCAATCATTACTTGAAATTCTGGTGTTGGAAATATAGAGAAATTGAGATCTTTCTCTAATTTGTAATTGATGAAGTTATGGGTACTATCGGAATCAATCAACAATGTTACCTTTTACATTTTTATGTATCCTTGTATCTTAAGGCTTTGTGGAGTACTGATTTTGGCCAATGTATGACAAGATATCGTTGGAGTAGTCTCTTCTAGATCTGGATCTTGTGATAGTTCCAATTCTTGATCTTCTTCTTCTTCACAATATATGTAGAATAATTTCTTCTCACCACATTTATGCCCCTTACTGTATTTGTTGTCACAATTGAAACATAGTCCCTTTGATATTTTTTCATCCATTTGATGAGGTGTCAACCTTGTCGATTGAGTGAGGTTAGGTGAGGGAACATGGTGTTCTCTACAGTTGTTAGTGGTCACCCTTCTAGTAGCCATATTTTTGTTTTCCTCTTTCCTTGCCATACCAAAAGCTTGCTCTAGGGATTTAGGTTTGAAGAGACGCACCTCATGTTGAATGCTCTTCGCTAAAGTGCTCGTAAATATATGTAACAAATTATCCACAGGAATGATCTTTACCCTTAGACCGAGCTCTTGGAATTGTTGAATGTGCTCTGTAATTGAACATTTTTGCCAAAGATTTATCAATTGGCTAAAGAATGTATTGCTCTTAATATATCCATAATGTGATATCAATTCATCTGTAAAAATGGACCAAGAGATAATGGAATTATTTTTTCTTTCACAAAGCCATTGATACCAAATAAATTCATTTTCTAAATACAAGGATGTAATAGGTACCTTTTGTAAGCTTGGCAATTGGTGTAGATCAAAGTATTTCTCCATTTGGAATATCCATTTTATAGGATCTTTACCATCAAACTTCCTCATATCGATCTTTAGAATGAAGTAATTCCTTGGTACCACATTGAAACCTCAATGATGTGGATCTTGAAGGGATGAATAATCATGATTTTGGGGCTCAAACTTTATTTCCTCCACATTTAGATTATTTCCTTGTGTCATGATATTTCCTTGAGAAAATATCTCATCTAGGGTACGTAACAAGATGGCTGACATGGAATTTTTCAATTCTTCCATCTTCTTATCCATCAAGCTTTCCATTTTATCTTCCATTCCATTTTTAAGTGTTTATTGGGAACGTGAGAAATCCACATGTTTCAACATACTGCCACTCATTTCATAAACTTGGTTCTTCAATTGGGATAGTATGTTTTTGAAGTCTTCGTTTTCTTCAGATGTCACATGTGAGATCTTTGGATTTTTACCAGGAGTAACAATTCTCGAAGGACCATTTTTCCATTGGATAAAATAATAATGCTCCTCTTTTTCCTATTTATCACAAATTATGGATCACCAAAAACATATCTTCCAAAAAAAAATGCCAATTGTAAGTGATGTACCTTTAAAACCCTAATTTGGAGACTTTTTGGATGGTTGACCTTTGTCCTAATATATCTCTAAAATTTGAACCCTTGTGAGTCTGAAATTTTGGCCAATAATGCTTTGATATAATGTCTTAAACTCCTGAAAATTTCATAGCCTGCACATTTATTGATAAAAAGTTATATCAAGTGTACTAAAATGACTTGTTTAAGACTAATTTCATGATTAGTGAAAAAGCCAAACTTCCACAAGATATATATCATAAATTATAATGAGTCAAAATTTGGAAAAATTTCCACAGGTGGTTCGCTATGTCTCCTCAATATTCTGAAAATTTTAGAGTCTGAAACTTCACCAAAAAGTTTTATAGTGAAAAAAAAAATGACTCATTTGAGACTAATTCAGGACTAGTCATAAACCCTAACTTCTCAAAAAATATAACCAACTGGAACTTGAAATTTTGACCACTTGTTATTAGCTATCTTTCCTCAATATCCTCGAAATTTTGTGGTTTGTAACGTCCTAAACAAAAGGTTATAGTGAAAATTCCAAGATGACTCGCTTGATGGAACAAAACACTAGGATCAATGCACTGATACCAAATGTTATGTACCAATGCCTTGATAATGAAAAAATTTGATGAATAATAGTCCAATTTGAGGGGGAAACCTCCTTTTACAATATATTCAATGTACAAGATGATGTGAGATGATGCTAATACTAGGTCTCCTTGGCGTGTGTGTGTGTGTGTGAAAAGGTACAATGAAGGGTTCTAGACTACATACTAATATAATACTAGAAATGTAATAATAAACAATTTTATACTTAACATGGAGCTTTGTCTAGGCCTTAACAACAATTGAGATCCTTCATGTCATGACTATAGAATGTGAACACTAGATTTACAGTTGCAAAATTATATGATTGATCCAGGTGGATATTGGTGGTCACCCACCTGTTCCAACTGGCTCCTCTTGTCAGTTTTTAGTACAACATATTCTTTTGTACTTCTTTGTAATTGTGGGTTCTACAATTCTGGGGATGTCTGAAGACCTACACATCTTCCAGGTGGATACGGGTGGTCTCCACCTAATCCAATTGGCCTATTTTGTATGTTTTCATGTCAGCACATCTTGTTGTACTTCCAAGGTCGTTTTGGGTCCCTAAACTGTGTTTTTTTGGCTCGCCACAATCAAACTATAGATGGAGTCAGAGTATGATGGCGTAATGCATAGTTCTCAAAAATATCTTTCCAATGGGATATCGCGCACCTAAAACATAGATCGTATGCAAAAGTTACGACCCCGGGAAGTTAATGTACTAACTTATCCAAACGGGGCCCACATGAATTTTGGCATTTCATCTCCTAGGGTTAAGTTTTTGAATGTCTAAGGTTTTGGTATTCCTATTTATCATAAAAAATCATTCAGAGCCTCATTCTAATCATATTTTGGTGAATGAGTGTAGCCATCACATCTCTTCTCGGAGATAAATCTACCACCATTCTAGCAAGTCTTGCACTCTGTATTTTTACAGTCTCTTTACAGTTCTTTCATTAATAGAAATCAAGTATTGATGTATTTATTTGTTTCTGTCCATTTTCATGAGTATTTAATTGTAATTTCTCTACTTTCATTTCGTTCCAAAAATAAATCTGTAGTGGTATCAGAGCACGCTGCTCTTGATCATTTTTCAGTGCAGGTCCCGGACAAGGTCCGATTATATCTAGTTGGGTCTCGAGTTTGTTTGTCTTGAGGACAATCACTCTCACATGCCCAAGAAACCCTCGATGGTGGCAGAAAATAAAGACGGAGGAGCAGAAGATTCTATTAACTTGTTGCTTAAGAAAGATCTTGTGCGACAGAGGGACAAAATGATGGAGAATTTTGCACACATTCTTCAACGCCTGTCGATAGCAACATGCACATCTTCATCAAGCAACCATTTTGGAGGAACCTCCCCCTTCAAGGTACAATTTAATTTTGTTATTCCCATATTTGAAGGTCAGATAAATGCAGATGCCCTAGAAAAATGGTTAAATCTATTAGAATTTTATTTCTCTATTCAAAATTTTCCGACAGGGAAAAGATCACCTTCACACTCCTCGAGGCTCTCCCCCATGTCAAACATTGGTGGGAAACTTATTGGGAGAAAAGTTCCACAAAGGAATCTGGAATATATGGGGTCGATCCCACTTGGGATTTTTTGTGGATGTGGTCAAAGAACAATACTGTCATGTTGATAACTATGAAGAACAGTACATGAGATGGACCACACTGCAACAAGAGAAGAGCCAAATAGTGTCGGAGTTCACAAATACTTTCCATACCTTGCACACCAAGGTGGGTATCAAAGACTCTGAGCGGCATCTGGTTTTGAAATATTGTGGGGCTCTGCATAGGTACATCCAGACCGAAATGGATTTCCTAAACATCTCATCATTGGGAGTTTCCTATCGATATGTTGTCAAAATCGAGCAAAAATTTAGGCACCAAAACAAATAGGAATTTGGGTCTCCAAATATACAACAACCAAAGCATGTTAAAGACAGACCTAACCAACAACCTCTAGACAACCAGTCCAATACACAGGAAAAAAAGGGTAAAGTAAAGACGAAGAATGACACTGGGAAGTGGTGTGACTTCCACAAAATCCCCTAGAACAACACCGATGAATGTCGCTCGAAACAGACATTGGTGGCCGAGGTCAAAGACATGGAGTTGAACTCAGATTTGGAATCTGATCCAAAAAATATTGGAAACAGACATATCATCGGTGCAGACCCCACTGTTCTTGTTGCAACCACAATATTTAGCTAGAAGAACCGGTAGATCCTGAAGAGGGGGAGTGCCTCTTCCATTCACAAATGTGGATGAAGGGGACCCCATTGCATTTCATTGTTGATAATGGCAGCGAGAAGAACCTCATCTCATCTAAGGTCGTCAAACAGTTGGGGTTGTCGACAACACCACACTCACAACCATACAACATCTGGTGGCTTCACCAGGGCCGAGATCTTCACGTCAGCCAACAGTGTCGCCTATACTATGACATTCATCCCTTCAAGGATGAGGTAGTGTGTTATATTTCCCCTCTTGATGTCTGTGATGTGGTTTTGGGCCAAACATATATGTGGAAATGTCATGTTGTCTATGAGTCTAGACCCTATAGTGTCATTATTACTCTGGGAGGTCAGCTCTACAGGATACCAGAGGTAGCTCCAACTACTGCTCCACCAAAACAGTACCGAAAGGTAATCTCTCATACTACAAAATTCATCCTCTTCACAGTTTGTTCAAAGGATGTACGGAAGACCACTGCAACCAATGCAACCTCAACACCTTATATCCTATTGGGGTCCTATAATTATAGGCGAGTCGATTCTTCGACTGTTGATTTGGCATTTTCCCTCGTGATGATGAAGTCTGGCTCAGGTGATTCTGTTTCCTCCCTCCATCCTTTTTCACTCGATCCCCCATCACCCTGTCGCATCCTTCATACACATTGCGCCTTTCCCCCCCTTATCTTTTGTCAGCCTCCATTGTCCCGCCACCCTCACCCGTCCATAATCAAACAGACTTAGGATAAACAAAAATATTAGTGTAATTAGGATAGGTTGAATTAATTAGTAAACAACTAAGTAAATAACTAATTAATTATTAATTAATTATTAATTAATTAGTTATTAACTAGGTTAATAACTGGGTTAGTTTTAATTAAATAAAATAAATCATAAAAGTTAGCTATTAAAGCAAAACATTATAAAACAAATTAATGAAAACATAAAAACATATATTAAAAATAAAAAAACAATTTAAAAACAAACAAAAATTAAATAAAATAAAAATAACAAAATGTATATAATAAAACGTTGTATACTAAAAACAAGTATTAAATAAAATATTAAAAAGCATATAAAAAACAATTAAAAATAAAGCAATAAAAAAAAAAAAATAAGCAATAAAACATTAAAGAAAACAACACATTGAAACACCAACGTAACACATGACATAATAAAAAAACCAAAAAAACTAAATAATTAAAATATCTTAAGTCATAACCCTCCCCCTACCTACGTCACTTCCCACTAAACTACCCCACGTCCCATCTCCCTACGTCATCCCCACTCACTCACCCAAACTCCCGCTCATACCCCACCTACCTCACTACCCCACGTCCCATCCACTACCCCCAAAACCCACGCACATATCCATGTAAGTGCGCCCCCCATCCACCATGCCACAAATTAATCAACGCACAATATTTAATTTCGGACCCCCCCGTGAGTTCGACTTTTAACGAGGGGGGTCCGGAATTTAAAATAAAACTCATGCAAATATAAACGGCTCAGATCTGATCACGGAGATCAACGACCCAGGTTCAATTTCGAACCCCCCAGGCGATCTACATTTAACGAGGGGGGGCGGGGGTCCGGAATACCATTTTCCCGCCAAAAAAGCACTTTCCCCAATTTTTGCCAATATTTGTCTGTGTTACCATGTCTTCGTCCGAGGCATATTTTGGGCAAACGAAGATGGATTTTAAAAATACGAGAAAGGTTTTTTCTCGGCACAGGCTGAGAAACAAAACCCTTTTTCAGTTTTTTCAACGGAGTTACGAGAAGAGAGAGTCGAAGACATCTTCGAAGCCTATTTTTCCATATTTTAAATTTTCCGTTTCAGTCCCGATTTTGCAGGAGCTGTCACGGCCAGCAGCCGACGAATTTTGCGAAACCGAAAGAGGTTTTTGTCCAACACATGCCCATATACAATAACCTCTTTCATTTTTCTCCCAGGTGTCATCATTTAAGAGAGAATCACGTCTGATCGGACCCCTGTTTCGCAGAAAAACGGTCCATTTTTTATGGCAGAAAACTTCGAATTTTCTGGGAGTGATGGCTATTTTTGGCCGAGGCGGTTGAACCGACTCTCAGAACTTGAGGAGAAGATCTATCTTATTTATTGGGATTATTTTAATGTAAAAGGGTTGGATATTTACGCCCTGAGGCTATCGAGCTGTAACATTTTTTATGAGATCTGCCATTAATGAAAGGGAGGCTCTTTACAGGATTCCTGCATATGTTTACTGGTGATGTGATTTTCTCAGTTAAATGTTTTCTTGCTCTGTAATCATCTTGTTTTTCTGAAACTAATCTTTAAGAGTAACGTATGTCTGAGGATTTATCTCTGATACCCTGTTTCCGATTCTAAAAGATTTAAATGTTTATCTTCTGATGTTTTCGATTAAGGAATTCTTAACTGCTTCTTAGTCGAATTTATCCTTCTCACCCTTTCTTCTGTCCATCATTTAAACTGCAAAGATCCAGTGAGTATATCATCTCGCCCTGCGGAAGTCATCTTTCCTCGTTCATGGTTGTATTTCATTCCTAATTAATTACAGACCCCATAGCCCAATGGAGAAGTAGACTGTCTCAACCAATTTATAAACCCTTTTTACAACAAAACATACTTGTTCTTTTTACCTAGCCTAATATCTGAAATCAAACAAAGCTAAATCATATAGAGAGAGATCCCTCTATGAGTCTTGGAGGGCTAGATCCAAGACTTGAAGCGGTTTTGATGTTGCCTCTGCGATTGCCTGTCAGCCTTGGGCAAATTACAGAGCGCTAACAGAATGGCGACTCCGCTGGGGAAATTTTCCCAGTAGTACATTTCAAGCTCCAGCTCTGATCACTGATGGTGGACAGTGACCAGACACAAGAAGGCTGAGATCAATCACCTGGCGACTCCAATCAGCTCCAGACAATGCCAGCTCGAAGACTCCACTGGAGGAAGAACCTGAACCATGACCAAACAACCTCGAAAGACCAGGTATTCAAGCTCAAATTGCATTCAAGACATATTTGGTTTTATCTGCAATCATGTCTTGTCTTTTTCTAAGCCTGGTCAGAAGTATATTGTTGAAGAGTATGTTGACCATCAGTCAATTGATGAGTCTCAAGAGATCATATCCCCAACTGTAGAATATGTACATGCTCATACACCTGTGCACATCCTAGATGCACCTGTAGAAACCCTAGTGAGACATAAGCCTCCTGCTTTGTCTCCCACTCCTGCTAAACCTCTGGATGGTTGTAAGCCCCTTCCTCCATCTCCTGTGCTTGCAAAAGTCCCAGACAGATACAAGCCTCTGGATTTGCCTCCTATTCTCTATGACCTTCCTGCCCATTATATCAATAATCTGCCCAGGTTTGATGGAGAGAATGCCAATATTACTGTTGAAAAACATATTCAAAACCTTGAGGATTTCCTTGACCTTTATGAGGTTGAAGATGATGATGTCTGCATCAGAATGTTTGCCCTGTCTCTGGGAGGAAAAGTCAAAGATTGGTTTAAGAACCTTCCAGTTGCTAGCATCAGAAATTTTCAGTAGTTCATGCAAGTTTTCTTGGATAGATGGGTGATCATGAAAAATGTTTTCCTCCTCCTAGAAGAGTATGACCACTTGAAAAGAAAGCCAGGGGAGACAGTACAACAGTTTTCAACCAGATTTAACAAGGTGTATAGTGCAATACCTGCTGATATAAGGCCACCCCCAGGGTCAGCTCATTTGCATTACCCTGATGCCTTTGACCCTGAGATGACATTTCAGTTAAGAGAAAGAAACACTACAAGCCTTGAAGAGATGCAGAGCATTGCAGCTGATGTAGAGACCAACTTGCTGATCAAGAGGTCACAGTTGAAGGATAAAGAAATGAAGCAGTTGAAGGCATCAGAAGATAAACTGGAGATTTTGGTCAGTACCATGGAAAAGTTGATGTAGAAGATTAACATAAAAGATGAGCTTGATGTCCAAAGACATCATGTTCCAGTGACTGCAGAGAAAGACACAGTCCCAGTCCCCAAACATTTTTCTGCTCATCCTGGATACCTTGGTTTGAATGATGATTCGTTCATGTATTCAATTCACGGCACAGTCAAAGATGAAGCTCCATCTCGACTTGTAGAGGAACAACCGGCTAACATGATGTGCATGTTCAATGGCATTTCATCCGTGGATGATTTACCTAAGTGTGACCAGTATGATGATGATCATGAAGCTGAAATAGAGGTTGTCTGTTCAGAGAAACTAGCAGCGTGTCATTGGCCGGAAGAGGATCATTTACCATTCAGATGCGACAATCATTCCTTGCACAACTGTCATGACAGCGATGGGGAAGAGACAGAAAATCTCAGAGTAAGTGAAAGCACTTTGCCCATATGTTTCTCATCTCTTCAATTCCTGAAAAGAAACTCTAGGCCAGTTGTAAACAGTGAAGACAAAAATTCATCTGATCAATCAATTGATGATACCATTAAGGATATGGAGGTTGTTTTAAACCCAGAATCGCAGCACTTGCCCTCCTTCAGTTTTCAAATTCTTGATGAAAGCTTAGAGCCTGAGACAAATTATGATTTAATCCAAAAGAACTCTGTGCCATTGTGTTTTAAATCATTTCAAGTTTTGAAGGAGACTCTTGGACAAGTGTTGAATGATGAATACAGAAACAAGCAAGAAATTTCATTTGAGTCAATGCAGCAGTCTTGTCAGTCCTTTCAGGATCCAATAGCTGATCAGTTGGATGGCCTGTGTGGCCAAAATCATTCTTCATTCTCCAGTCATGAAATAAAAAGCTGTTATGATATTGA
>SNQJ01S0237451.1:1113-13749 GCA_010110895.2 Picea sitchensis | reverse complement strand
CTGATTCAAAGTGTTATTTCTGTTGCTATTTCGTATATCATTTCTGTGTATTGTGAAGATTATGCTGGATATTTTACTGTTATTCTGTCATTTCTAGCATTTCGTTTCTGTACTGCATATTTTATATATCTGGTATCTTGCAAATTTGGAGAGATCAGAAGCTCAAGAGGAAGAGTGATAGTGGCCATTGTATCATCGATCCAGAGGACCAACAACCATTAGATTGATTTAAGTGGAAGGATAGGATAAGCAAGGGCTGAGATCTGAGATCTCGATCACTCAAATTTCCATTAATCATCGTATCGAAATAAGTGGAAGGATAGGATAAGTTAGAATAAGGGAGTGCTAATATCAACAACCGACAATTGATCACTCAGATTTACGGTTAGCATGGCATATCGGACCCCCCTGAACTTTCTCCCTTTAATCGTGGGGGGCGGGGGCGTCCGAGTTGGTGGCATTTCCCATGTGGGACCCTCATACATGTCACCTTCTTGTCAACTGAGACCACCCTCACTCATTACCACTTACTGCCTAACCCCCCTTCTGATTAAACCACCAAACCACTCATACATACCACCTTTGTGCTCCCACGTCACACTCCACTACCGCGCTCTGCCTCCACACTCCACTACATTGCCTACAAGTCTCACCCATGTTAGTAGACCACCTCAGCAAGGACATGTGGTAGACCACATCAACAAGGACATGTGGCAAACCACGTCAGCAAGTACACATGGAATAATTAGATGATGACAAGTGTCAAGAGGAAATTGGCTCGGCCATGTCAACAAGTGATGTAATCAAGCTACATCACTCTGGGAGATTTACTTTGGGAGTTTCATCACCAACAAATGTTAAAAGTCTCAAAGTCCCGAAGGAAGAAGGTATGAAGTTGCTCTTAGCTGTCTGATCTGAAGATAATTTTGGGTGCATTCTTAATCAATGATCTAGTTCAGTTGAAGGACAATGTAAATTGAAGTGTTAACCGACAGCAAGCGTCTCCACCACCTATCACTTATTCAGCAGGTGACCACTCTGAAGGATAATGAAGACTTGAAGAAGACCCTGGCCATTGATCATCAGGAGGGGTACGTGTCAATAGATCGTTGACTCTGGGTGAAAGCGTTCATGGAAAAGAGAAGTGTCGAAGAGTGAAAAAGGTCGAATTCCCAAATTGGAGGATAGTCGTTGGATTAAGGAGGACAAATGTCAGTAGATATTCCATTTTGGAATATATCCAGTCAGAAGAAATGAGAAGTTGAGATTTGAAATCTCCAAATTCCAGAGACTCAAAGGAGATCTTGACTGTTGATCTGAGAGGGACACGCATCAGTGGATTGTCAACTCTGGAAGATTGACGTACGGAGGAAATAAAGGGTTGAGATAACTCCTGATGCCCGGATCACAAAATAGATCACAGTCGTTGATTTAGGAAAGTTAGATATGATCCACAGATCGTGAAAGAACAAATCTGAACCGTTCATTCAGGAGCACTATCAATATCGTGAGATCGACGGTCCCATCGCATTGCGGGGATTGAAGATGCAAAAAATTTAAAAAGATAAAGGTGGGTCGCAATCAAAACCACGTTTTTGGAGAAAGGACATGTGAAGGCTCAAGGTAAATTGCAGGGAAAAAAGTATTTTGATACAAACCACCTTTGGAAGTGCCTGCATACTTGTGGTCACATGAGATCTTCACCTAAGGTCATATCAAGAAATGAAGCTAGCACTCAGTAGACCAAGATTAGGAAGAACCTTTTGAATAGGAGTTTGGTCAACATCAGTGGTCACGTGAAGGAAGGGTCATAGAAGCCAAATAATCCAAAAACAACTGACTGTAAATCCCAAAGAAGATGAAGAGTTGTGACTTCCAAAGAAGCTAGAGAATCTCAGGATAACACCTGATAATGATGAACAGATTCAGAATAACCGCTAGAGAAGATGAAGATTTTGAATGCTGATCAGGCAGAGGACTTGAGGTGAGAAATACATGCAAAACAGAGAAGATAATGTTCTTTTTCGATAGTTATGCATGTGGGTAGAAGGTGACCGGGTATAGGACTTGAACGAGAGATCATAGGTGCAGCTTATAACATGCAGAGACAACATAGAGTATAAAGGAAGAAGATATGATGAAGAAAGGAATTGTACTGCACAGTAGGAGAAAGAGCAGAGTATAGAAGTAGAACATAGTAATAGAAGCTGGAAGATGCATAGGAGACATGGAGTTGTAACAGACCATATCAAAGATAGAGAAAGTAAATAAAGTTTTTTTAAGATTCAATAAGGTTGGTAAGGTGGTTCTAGCGAGGATTGCAGTCCTCTAAATTCTAGTTGGTGCTAGAAGATATTCTAGAAGTTGGTGCTTCCATATAGTGGGTGCTACAGAAACCTGGGAGTTGGTGTTTCCATCTAGTTGGTGCTAGAGAAATATGAGAGTTGGTTCTCTCTGCAAGTTGTAGCTTGCTATGAGAGGTTGCATCCTCATATTTGAGTGGAGCTCAAATACTGTGATGTACATGAAAGTTTCAGCCTGATTGACATCCTAAGTAGATGAGGGTTTCACCCTTATGGCTTCCTCATGAAAATTAGTGTCTTTGTGTATTCTGTGTGATTGATAAAATATTGTATATCTATGCATGTTCAGTTATCAAAAACACATTAAATAATAATCTAGAAAGAATCAGAAAATAATAGGAAAAGTTTCAAGATTATATACATAATTGATTCACCGACCCCCTCTCATTTATATTTCCAACAATTGGTATCATATCCGGTGCCTTTGGTCAAAGGTAGATCTATAAGATTGAACATGACTAGTGATGATGGAAGTTCAACTAATAGACTGCCTTTGTTTGATGGAACAAACTTTGCCTTCTAGAAAATAAGAATGATAACACATTTAATTTCTTTGGGTGATGATGTTTGGGATATCGTTGAAACAAGGTATGTGAATCCTATAGTCTTGGCCTCAAAAGATGATAAGATGGAGTTTAGCTTTAATGCAAAATCAATGAATTGCATCCTTAGTGGACTTGCTGAAGCCAAATTTGTCAAAGTCATGCACTGTGATTCAGCAAAAGTTATGTGGGACAAGATGATAAGTAGTTATGAAGGTAATGAAAAGGTGATAGGCGCAAAACTTTAAACTCACAGACTAAAATTTGAGCAGTTAAATATGGATGAAGATGAAACTATTAGTAAGTACTTCTTATGTATAGAAGAGCTTGTCAACACTATGAAAGGCCTAGGTGAAACGATAGATGAATATTTTCTAGTCCAGAAAATTTTAAGATCTCTTCTTCATATATTTAACTCAAAGGTCTCTGCTATAGAGGAAACAACTGATCTCAAAATGTTGACACTAGATCAAATTCTTGGAATGATAACTAATTATTAAATGAGAATCACCCAATGTAAATCCACTACAAGAGAGGCATATTTTAAAGTAGAGAAAAGCACAGACTCAGATATAGATGAGATTGAAGCAAATTTTGTGAGAAGACTAAAGAAAGGATTAGGAAAATACAAAGGTAAACTGCCCTTCAAATGTTTCAACTATGGTAATATAGGTCATTTTGCATCTAAGTGTCCTCACAAAAGAAAAGATCAGACATATGATGATGAAGATAAGAACAAACACAAGAATTTCTATAAAGAGAATATATTTAAGAAGAAAAGTCTTTGTGTAAACAATGATGATGATCCCTCAGATGATGAAATTAGTGACTCTTCTATTGAAGATAAAATAAATGATATCATGCTAATAGCTTTATAATATTTAAACAATGAATATATAGGAAGTGAGTTCGTTGATTATGAAGCAGTAGTAGATCTTGAAGGAGAACTTGTCAGTGCTATGGAAGAGATTGATAGACTCAGAGAAAAGAAAAGAAAACAAAAACATGTACTGCTCAAGTATGAGAAAACATGCAATGAACCATATGAAGAAATTGCTCTGTTGAAGGTTAAGTTAGAAGAAGCTAAGAAGATTGAATACATCCTCAAACAATAATTGAAGGAAGTCAAAACAAAAGGTGAAAAATTGGAAGCTGAAGTAGTGACTGTCAGAAAAGATCTAGAGAAATTCCAGGACTTATATCATCCAAATCTAAAAAGTATTAAACCCTCAGAAGGATTAGCCTCCATTCTAAATGAGAAAAGGAATTAAAAGTTGAAAAATAGTTTGGGTTATGAAGAGGGATCAAGTAGTGTTCATCCAAGCAACAAAGAATCCATCAAGTTTGTCAAATACACAACCATTGACAACAACAAACCTACAGAAACAAAGGAAGAGAATCAACCTCCAAGGAGGATGTTGAGTCTCTATTTTGACATAGATAATGCCATATCTTACCTATATCCAAGCCTTTTTTCCTCTGTTATAAAACTATACTGGACTACTCCCTCCCAAAACAAATGCCTAATAGCTATGTCATGTCCACAAGAGGTAATTTATGATTTAAAGCATGTTTGTTTAACTTTCTTAAATTAATTCGATTGAAAGTGTTTTATTTTGTATAGTCCTAATGATTTGATTTATGAGCAGTCTATCTAGCACTACCAGACACCGTATAATCTGGTACCAAATCCATTCAGGTACCCAAGATATTTTTAATTCAGTACCAAATCCATTCTGGTACCAAGACATGTGCTATTCCTATACTACCTGCACTGCTCTATTCCGATACTAGACTCGCGACTGTGTGCAATCCTGTACCAGAACCTATATTTCCAGAATGTGCCAGTTGGACCTGAATAATGGTGAATATTTCAAGAAGATAGTTGGATAGAAGCACCCGAGTCAGTTTTCCATTTGCAAGAGACTCCATTGCTCATGCACTTCGTGTCATGAGGATGGTGTCGATTCCTAAAAATTCAATGTAAATCTTAAATGTGAAATTTCTCAAACTTTTTAATGTTTATCCATAGATATTGATAGTATCATATTACCTTATATAAGGAATGTTATATAGATGATAAATAGGGATATAATAGTGAATGTAAAAAAATATACTATAAGAACCAGACAATAGTTATCATTATCATGTATGAAGTAAAAGACTGTTGATCCAATTTACCAGCTGAATTAATTCAGAAGATATTTTATGTTAATTCTTGGATGTGAGTGAAAAGTTTTAGTATGTTACTCCCTTAAGAGGTTCCTTGTTGGTTCAGCAAGGGCCCACAACCCCAACTAAGGTAAACCTCCTTGTATACGTTTTGTGTGTTTGTGTGTATAGTTTACAGCAGTGTGTGTGTGATTGGTTTTTATTTCATTTTCAGGATTGAGCATTGAGTTAATCATTTTGGATTGGTGTGAATAAGAAAGTGTTAGATCGAATAGACATTTCATTCTTATATGTTGAAGGTAGCTATTTCATAATTTGAAGTGTGGGACTGATATTTTGAGTTTATGAATGTAGTAGACCTAGTATTGCAAGGGATCAGGAGATTTTATATTTCATCTTCATGTTTTGTAATAAAGTCTTTCAGTTATAATGAACTTCCCTTGTGCTGGTTTGATTGAATTACATGAGGTTGAAGTTGTATTTTGTTTCGAGAATGGTTGTTATTGATTGTTTTATTTGCTACAGGAGACAAGCTTCTTAAAGTTCATCTTTTCAATTCAAGCACCTAAAATGAACAGACTTGTTTCTCTAGGACATCTCTTTGATTGACTGTTTGTTTAAGTTTCATTATCAGTTTTCTCTTCTAGGATTCAGAGAATACTTTGAAGTATTTAGAAATCTTACAAATAGGATTTTTATGTTATTAATTATTTCCTGTATGCAACAGACTTAGGTAGGTTACTTGTTCTTGGCACATATGGTGTAACGACTCTTTCGATTACGAATCCTGTATTGACATTTAAATGAGTGTGAGATATACATTGAACATATTTACGCACTAATATTTTGGCACCGTTGCCGGGGAATTGTAAATGGTAACAGGTAGCATATTTTTTATTGGTTTGATGAAGTATTGGATTGGATTTGAGGATAATCTGAGGGTGTAGAGAAAACGGTAAGATGAAAGGTAAGAACCTACGCATCCACTTTGGTGGGGTTTCTCCAAAGTTAGGTTGTCCTCCTACCTCTAATTAGGAATCTGCATTTTCATTTATTTCATTTTTTTATGAGTAGGTATAGGGATAATAAAGGTAGATTTATTGCTCCTAAAATCTCATAAAAACTAGAAAATCAAACAACAAAGAAACCCCCCCCCCCTTATACTAATTCATCGAAAACTTGTGTAGGAAAAATTCTTAGAGGAGAGAGCTCAAAGGAAGAAATTGCAACAACAGCAAAAGGCACTAGATCTAAATCCAGTGTTCAGATTAAAGACATAAGGCAACAAGAAAGGGAGGAAACACTGGCGACCCCATCCAGAGGAGAAACTGGAAAAGAAGTAGAGGTGGTAATAGAAGAGGTTGCATATGCTGTTGGAAGGCCACACAAAACCTTGGAACAGCCAGAGATACCAGGTAACCTGGTGGTGGAGCATCACTCAGTGGAGAAAATTCACCACCTCCCTACAGATTGCTTGGAAACATAACATAAGAAGAGGCAAACATATCCAATGAAATAGAGACATTTGGATTCCCCATACTATATATTGCTAAAGACGTTGCTATGAAGAACATTCCATTATCTTCACTTCCTCATTTTCGAGGTATGTCGACAGAAGACCCTGACTCATTTTTACTTGAATTTGACATATTGTGTAGGAGCTATAACGACATAGATAATGCTAAAAAATTATAACTTTTCCCAGCCACACTAAAAGATTCGGTACTGTGGTGGTTCATGAGCTTAGGGGAACACACAATTTTGTCTTCGGATGGTATGAAGTAGACCTTCCTCTAGAAATACCAAGATTACTGCAGACCTGGGGACGCTAGGAATGATATATTCAAAATGCAGCAATCGGAAGAAGAAAGTTTAGAAGACTACCTAGAGAGGTTCTTATACAATTACCAAAAGACTACGTAGTTTTCCTTAGATACAACTACAGTTAGCACCGTATTTTTAAAGGGTGTGAGGGATGATTGCATTGAAGTGTTAAAACTCATGAGTTCTGGGGACGTATACCAAAATCCATTTGAAGACATAGCAGAGTATTGTAAAAGATACTCTTGCAGTCAAGCTAAAATGAGCAAAAGTATAAGGGACTCTACCAATAAAATTGCTAAACCCACATCCAAAGGTGTCATGAGGATTGAACTAGGAAATCTATTGGCAAAATTTAAGATAGATATCCTACACACCATCAGTTCCCAACTAGATACCATGAAAATTAAAAGAAAATAAGAGGAAGAAAATGCTGTGTTAGCAATTTTCTGTCATCTATGTAGTTTGAAACACCCTGAAAAGGAATGCCCCCTCAATGTTATTGAAATCTGTGGTCTTTGCACAAAGGACCATCCTACTAATGAATTCCCTTCTCTTCCCGGACTCAAGGTCATGTTTAAGGGAGGAGGAGAACCTGAGACATCCTACCCCCCTAGGAGACCATGGAGACAACAAAACCCTAGCATGATTGCCGACCCAATTACACAATACCCCCAATAGAAATGGGTACCCCCCATGTCTTATCCTCTGTGGTCACCACAAACCTAACCTTGGCAACAGGGGTGGAGAGGACCTGTATATGGAAATGTCCCCTTCCAACCAACAAATTTTCCCACCTATCCACAATATCCTTCGAATATTTCACAGTTTCTCCTAGGATTTAACCCCCCTGCTCTTCTTCCACCCTCACAACTACAAAAACCACTTGTACTACCCATGAATCCAAATATGTTGAAACCAATGGAAGTTGCACCCATCCAAAACCCTCCTCGGCCTACCCCTATTCCTGCACAACCTATCCCTAACCCAAATAGCAGACTGACACAACCTATACAAAATGTTGAAGTACAAACCTTTCCTACATATGTAATAATGCCAGCTCCATTTAATGGAATTGAATTAAGATAAGGAAGGATTGTAAACAAAACAAATCCCACTACGGTCCTTCAAGAAGAACAACTGCATAATCACACAAACCAAGAAGAACAAATAGATGTCCAAATGGTTCAAAGAGAAGATTAGATGACTGATCCATTGAACGAAGAAAGAAACACTCCAATACCACAAGAAATCCCTTCTCCCAACTCCCTTGCAGCAGAAACACCCCATGAAATGAATCCCCCTTACCCAGAAAGGTTACTCGTAAAGAAAAATGAGGAACCTCTAGAACATAATCTAGAGATTGAACTCCAGAATATATGTGTAAATATCCCACTACTACAGGACATTAAATACATACCTATCTATGCTAAAATTGTAAGGGAACTTTGCATTAAAAATCTAGGGGGAAAGAGGAAGGAACCTCCTGTCATACGGGTGGTAGGGAAGTTATCCGAATTTATAACAGAAATGCCTTCCAAGTATAGTGATCCAGGGAACTCAGTGGTAACCATAGAAATCAATGGTGTTTCCTTACCTAACACATTGATTGATCTAGGGGCAACAATAAATGTGATGTCAGTAAACACTATGAAAACACTACAACTAGATCACTTAAGACCTACACAAACTTTTCTAGAGCTTGCAGATAAATCAATCATCACCCCAACAGGAATTTTAGATGATATAACATTGACATTGGCCTCTTGGGAATACCCTGTGGATTTCTTGGTAATCCATCCCAAATCCCCCAAACCAGGACACCCAGTGGTACTCGACCAACCTTGGTTGGCCACTGCTGATGCATTCATCAGTTGTCGATCTGGAGAAATGACAATTTCCAATGGCACTCAAAGTCAGACACTTATCCTTTTACCCCTCGCCCAACCAAACACTAAAGTTCCTCTCTGGTTGGAGAATCCTTATGGGGAGGAGGACTATACTCAACCCTTTTTGACACTTGAACAAGTAAAAGGAGTATAAGAAAACTCTGAAGAACAAATCCTAAGTCTATTCTTGGCTTCTTCGGCATGCATTGACTATCCCCAATCTTTCCCTAACTACACACACATATTTAGCCCCGAATTTCAAGAAACTTGGCACCCTTCCACTTCTACAATAGCCACTCTTTCACAAGTAGAGGAAGGGAAGGAATCTGTTGTCTAAGCTATTGAAATCAGTCTTGGTAAGTCCTTATATATCAATGCCATCCCAGAAATAGATCAACAACAAAAGTTGGTACAAATGATTCAGGGGCAATCTAATGCATTTGCATGGGATTACTCTGACATGAAAGGGATCCACCAAGATACCTGTATGCATCATATTTACACTAACGATCAGATCAGACCTATCCGACAACCCTAGAGAAGAATGAACCCATCCTTGAAAGATATAGTAAAGGAAGAACTCCAAAAACTCCTACAAGTCAATTTCATTTACCCTATATAAGATAGCAAATGGGTCTCCCCATTAGTTATTGTACCAAAGAAAAATGAGAAATGGAGGATTTGTGTGGACTTTCGATAACTAAACAAGGCCACCTATAGGGACTAATTCCCTTTACCTTTCATAGATTAGGTCTTGGATACTTTATCTAGGAAGAGGTACTTTTCTTTCCTGGATGGGTTTAGTGGTTACAACCAAATACAAATTTCACCAGAAGACCAGGATAAGACCACATTCACCTATCCTTGGGGAACCTATGCCTATAGGGTTCTCCCCTTTGGGTTATGTAATTCCCCCACTACCTTTCAGAGGGTTTTCTTGGCTATTTTCTCCAATTTGACCAATGATTGTGTGGAAGTCTACATGGATGACTTCACGGTATATGGGGATGATTTCCAGTAGGCATTGGATAATTTGGATAAGGTACTAGTTATATGTAAAGAGACCAACCTCTCACTCAGTCATGAAAAATCAATAATGCTACTTACTAAAGGAATTGTTGTAGTCACCACATCTCCGGTACAGGAATAAGAGTGGACCCTGCCAAAATCGACATTATTTCCCAAATTAAGATCCCTAGTTCACAAAAGGAAATCGAAATTTTCTTAGGGCATGCCGGCTACTATAGGAGGTTTATTCAAAATTTTACAAACCTAGCTGCCCCCCTTTTCAAACTAGTAACGAAAGATGTTGAATTCTGTTGGGATGAGCAATGCCAAATCTCCTTTGAAATCTTAAAAACAAAACTTTCAAGTGCCCCTGCTTTGAGAGGTCCAAACTGGTCTCTTCCTTTCCATATCTGTACAAATGCCTCAGATATCGCTTTGGGAGATGTATTTGGACAAAGGGAAGGGAAAATTCCTTATGCTATATACTTCGTTAGTAAGAACCTCTCACCTACTGAAGCAAACTATATTGTCACAGAGACAGAAGTTTTATCAGTAGTACATGCCATCAACAAGTTTAGACACTATATAATAGGATACAAAGTTTTTGTGCACATTGACCACTTAGCTATCAAATTTCTAATGAATAAACCTGTTACAAATGCTAGAGTAACTAGATGGCTATTGTTACTACAAGAATTCAATATCACTATCATATATAGGCCTGGAAGAGAAAACTTGGTTGTTGATTTCCTGTCTAGGCTTATCCATACAGGTGATAGTACTCCAGCAGATGATGATTTTCCAGATGATAATTTATTTTCCATTTCTACTTTCACCCCTTGGTATGCAAACGTAGCCAACTATTTTGTAACTGGAAATCTACCTCAAGGTATGACATCCAGATAAAAGCAAAGAATCAGTCAGCTAAGTGCCAATTATATGTGGCATGAGGATACCCTATACCGAACAGGACCTGATTTGGTAATCAGAAGATGTGTCGGGGAAGATGAAATGCAGGATATCTTCATAGCCTACCATGATGGCCCATGTGGAGGCCACTTTGCTGACAAAAGGACAACTTAAAAAATCCTACAATATGGCTATTATTGGCCGACCATTTTCAAAGATGAAAAGAAATACGTGGTTAGTTGCGATGATTGCCAAAGAATGGGAAAACCTACATTAGTCGATGAAATGCCACTCCAAGCCCAAATAGTAATCAAACCCTTTGAAAAATGGGCCTTATATTTTGTAGGACCTATCAATCCCATGTCCCACAAAAAAAAGTACATATTAGTTTGCACAGACTATGTAACAAAATGGGTAGAAGCCAAGGCCCTGTATTCAACTAATGAACAATCTGTTGTAGACTTTCTCTTTGAGGATTTTTTCACTCATTTCGGGGTACCTTGGGAAATAACCATTGACCAAGGGACACAATTCACCTCAAATTTGGTCAAGGCTCTTATCAAACAATACAAGATCAAACACAGAAAGTCTTCGCCCTATCACCCCCAAGCCAATGGCCAAGTGGAATCGACCAACAAAGTGATAGAGGCCATCCTCACTAAGACTGTTCATCTGCTTCAAAAAGACTGGGATGATAGGTTGCCTGAGGCCTTGTGGGCCTACAAGACAGCCTGGAGAAATACAACAGGCCATACACCTTATGAGTTGGTGTATGGGAAGCAGGTACTACTACCCATAGAGTTTTAGGTAAAGACCTTCAGAACTTCCATGTAATTAGGAATGGACCTGAATGAAGCTCAAAAATAGAGGCTATTACAATTGAATGAGATTGATGAGATAAGACAGGATTCTCTACAAAGAACCACCCTGATATAAGAGCAAAGGACCAAATGGCACGACAAGTACATTAAAAATAAGTCCTTCCAGCCAGGTGATTGGGCCCTCCTATATGATAGCAGATTCAAATTTTTTAAAGGAAAACTGTCTACCAGATGGATGGGGCCCTATGAGGTTGATACAGTCTATGAAAATGGAACAGTAAGGATAAAGACTATTGATGAAAATCAGATTTCCCTTGTTGTAAATGGACATCGACTGAAGGTTTATCACAAACCTCTGTCAAAGGAGGATTTTGTCAAAAATGTTCTTCAGACTTCTGAAATGCAACTGGTAAGCAAGATGGTTTCTCCTCCTACTGACCTACCATAGTAAGTTCAAATTGTATAAATTCATTTTTTGTACATAGGTGTGTCATGAGATGAAGTTTTTCTTTATTTTTGGTGTAACTAACAAAGGCAAAAGAAAAACTGGTGGTGTTCCCATGTAGATAAACAAATAAGGAGGACAACTATCAAAGAGAGTCTTCTTTAAGTTTTTTAGACTCTTTAAAATTGAAAATACCGATGAGCAGGAACTGGCGTGGGCTCGATAAAAATCCACAAGACAGTATAAAGAGTCTTCTTTAAGTTTTTCAGACTCTTTAAAATTGAAAATACCGGTGAGCAAGAACTGGCCCGGGCTCGATAAAAATCCACAGGACAATATAGAGAGTTTCCTTTAAGTTTTTCAAACTCTATAAAATTGAAAATACTGGTGAACATTAACTATTCTAGGCTCGATAAAAATCCACATAAAAGTAGTATTTAGGATTATTATTGTATTGTAATAAAAGAGGAAATTCCAGCAAAAGCGTGGTCACCTTGGTTCCAGAAGAAAAGGAGTTTTGTCATATTAAGCCCTAATATTGGCTCATTACCCCTTAATTGGGGCATATTAGATTAGTAATGTTATTTTATTTATGTCAGCTTTAGGCCATTAGTTGTAATTATACCTCCTAGTCTCCTATATATACCAAGGAGACATTTTCATTTT
>SNQJ01S0237450.1:0-13749 GCA_010110895.2 Picea sitchensis | reverse complement strand
TCATTACTTCCCTTGAACAATAACTATTGATTATTTCTCATATATTGTGCATGGTGTATTGTGGTGTATTGGTGTAACTCTTATACTATTGTTCATTGCTCATTGGATATAGTTGAATGGTTTAAGTTTAAGTTGAAAAAGGTTTAAATTGTACTTGATACTGATTCACCCCCCTCTCAGTATCAACAAGTTGTTCCTTTTCGTGCCACCTTTCAATCTCTTTTCATGTCGCGAGTGCCATGAGAGTATTCTCCTAGAACTCGACTATGTTCTCGGTTAATAGGTGCCTTTCCTTCTTGTACTCATTATAAACTCTATTGAATTATTCCTTCAGATATACGATGGTCTGTGTAGCTCCTTTATAGTATTTGACAAGATGGCGAAGGTGTTCGAGCTCCTCTCGGGTGTCGGCTAGTTCCTTTTCATCTCTCCTGGCTCTGTCCTGAGCGATATCTGAGAGGGATTTTCCTACGTCGATCAGTTTGGACGTGCGAGCATTTGCAGTGCCGATTAAGTTCTCCTCTATGGTAACCATGATGGATTGATCCAAAGTGATCCTTCACCTCTTCGCAGTCCTTTGAACAATAGCCTTCTTCTTTTGATTGTAAGAGATCGCATAGATGTCTTCTACTTCGTCTACCGGTTCTGGTATCTGTCGATCTCCCCATGAGAGGTTGTTTCTCAAGCTACCCGCAGTGTATACCTGCTCAAGAGTAGGTTCTCGAATTTCTTCACTCTGGTTTTTGGATCCAGTCTCTACTTGTCATTCGTTTGGGACTTGAATATTGGGCGTAATGGAGGCATAAGGTACAAACTCATTGCTTACTTGCTCGTTGGCCGTAGAACTACCAATTTTCTTTTGTGGAATTTTTCCACTCGGTCTTGCTTCTGCTTCCTGTCTGTCAGAATCTCTTGTGTCGAGGCCACCTTCGAACCCTATTTCCATTTGTAAGGCTTGCTTGTCTTGGACCTCAGGCTCAGGGGAAATGGTTTTCTCAGGACCTTTTTCCTCTTGGACTCGCACTGGGGTGTCATGGGTGAGTTCCAGACTCTCTTCGTCACTGTTAATATGTATAAGAGTGCTCAAGGGATTGTACATTTGTGTCTTTATTGAGACCCGACCTGTCTCTGGTTGAGTTGTCCCCTCTTTTGAAGGATCGATCGATGATGTTGTGGGTTCAGGGTTTCCTAACCCATGGGCGTTGTTGGGGGTTGTGGACCCAGGATCATCTAACTCCGCCGGGATAATCCAAACAAAAATTGATACTTCAGGTCCTATGAAAAGATACAGGTCATCCCGCATCTGTTTCATCAACAACTCAGTTTGCTGAAGTAACAACGTACCCCTTTCCCATGTAGCTTGATCTTCTGGAAGATCCCTGATTTGTACCGAGGATTCCTAGTGAGTTCTCTTAGCTTCAATGTATTCCTCAGGATCACTTATTTCTTCATCCAATTCATATGCAACTGCTCCTCCCGGGTGTCAGCTAATTTCTTGAACTACATGCTCCAGAAATGTTGCCTGTTCTTCGTGGCTCATAGCTCTAAACCTGGTTCCTCAAGGATCAACTCTCCTTGATGCCACCATATTCCATTCTTGGGAATTCTCAGTAAATATTTCATCTTTGAATTGGTTGTGGGAATAGGACCAACATGATGATTTCTACGACGCGTGTTGTAGAACCAATCCCTTGGGATTGTATTTGTGAAATCGACCAGTTTGGAACCGAAATTCCAATTGACCTAGACCGAGTTGTTTAGCATGCACGATATCTTTGACCATGAAGAATCCAATATGAAACCCATATGGTATGAAATCCCGCTTCTTGTCTTTCACTAAAGTTGCATTGTATCCTTGCAGAATGGTTCCATAGAAAATTTCCCCTAACACTAGCCGATCGAGAACATAAATGGGTAATAAGTGGGGTGCCCCTGTGGAGCTGAAAACCCTGATGTAGGTTTCTCGTTCATATAAATACCAATGGCCAACTTTGGTTATAACCTTCTTTGCTTCATCTGACAATCTAGGGCATTCTTTCCTGAAGAGAAAGAAGTACGTGCATGCAATAAACTGATCGCAGATAACAATATAGGATTTCTTGTACCTGTTTTCCCATAAGATGCTGAAGTATACATGGACCGTGAGCTCTGAAGAGTGCCAATTCAGGTTCATCCCAATGAAAGTGTTCCTGGTGCAGATGACGTCCAGCAGATACGAGGCCATGTAGAAGGTAGGGGTACCTCCCTCCTTTGGCACCTGAGCCTGTTTTATCCAGGAGCTCAATTGCTTGGAGATGATGGCACCCCAATTGAAGCTTGTGCCTGAAATGGCGACTGTAAAATCCAGAGGCAACCAAGCCTCTAAAAATTGGGAGCAGTCTTTCTCCCCATGTAACCTCCAAAGTAGATCCATGAGATATATGTATGGTTCCCTGAGATTGGTTGTTGGATACCAACCAACAGTCTGGTTTGTGAATTTTTTGTCTTCTCTCCACCAAGAAGACATGATTTTGCTGGTATCGTGCGACACATAGAAACTCAAGACGAAATTAGTGCTCATCTTTAGCTCAGAATATTTGAGCTTATAATAACTCTACACCTCTGATGGCAGGAAGACTCCGACACATTCACCGTTATCATCATTGATCAAACATTTTTGAGCATCAGTGTGGTCAATAATCCACTTCAGGAGCTTGATGCAAGGAAAGAATGGAGACCGGCTTGCCACCATGTGTAGATAATCTTTGAGAGTGTTGGGGAGGACTTCGTCATCGATTTTCCTTGTTTCAGGATCACTATGCAGGGTATATTCGAGGGTTTCTTCTTTCTTGATTTTCTTGAAGACTTCTTCCTAGCGAGGGAATCCCATATTGGCTCCAATGCTTGCCTCTGTATCTCCGAAAGATGGGGGTTGGACAAAGGGATCCTTGGTGATTCTCTTAATGATGGAAAATGGCTTGGAGAGAGAATTCTAATTGTCTCGCAACTGATGGGGAGGAGCCTTCTCCTACTTCTGATTCTTGCAGCTTAGGGGCTCTCGGGGATTTCCTGGTGGAAGGCTTCTTCGGAGGCATTGTTCCTACAATTTAAAATGTCATTTGAACATGCGTACAGAGAAACATTGGGTGTGGACATGTAACAATTAAATGCATTAAAACCATTAGCAGATACATACTTGTAATGCTTGCTATGGAAATTGCTTAATACTCATTGAACTTTGGGCGTTTTCTTCCGGGTTGTTGGCTTTACTCTTCTGTTTGTTATGAATTTCTTGTTGCACAAAATGGGGCCATGCATAATGAATCGAACATGATATAACTAGAGAGGTAATACCAATCATATAGATCAATTAATACAAGTAATAAATGTAAATTCAAAATAAATTACCCTCGAATTTATGCAAATAAACCTTAACTAGTTAACGACGGAGGCATGGGGGAAGATACATTACATAGGTGGGTTTAACGAATCCTTTTGATTTGTGAACGAATTAGTAACTAATGTGCGATCTTCAAATTAACTACCATATTTTAATGTGGCATGTTTGACACATAAGGAGGTAAAACGTCTCATCGCGTCACATCACTCCTACGTAGGGATCGAGGATCGACTATTTACTCCTTACCTCTGCGTAGTGTTCATTATTTCATTTTTTCTTGCCGAAACTGAATGGATCGGACTTTGGAGAAATCCTTCCCAAGGATATTCGTGGAAAAGGAATGCTTTCATTGTACGATGCCAATGAAGGTCGGTACTTGGCTACTTTGACTTTCCAAACGATTTTCATCGCCTTTATATTTTGCCGATGCTAAATTTCTCAAGTGAGTCGGGGAAACTCTGGGTCACCAATTTGTGCAGACAATTGATGAAGAAGATTGAGTGGTACCCAAAAAAGAAAATGTTCATAAATTTTTTAGGGTGTGTTGAGTGCTCAACAAATGGTGATTCACTGGGTGAATGTAAAATATCTGATTCCTCTTTTCTTCCCGCACCCAATTTATTTATATATACATATATTACAATATATTTATTTATTATTATTATTATTTATTCAATGAAAATATTGTTTTAGGGCTTGGCCATTTACTGGGAGGGCGTCAATTTCCCCCTCAGGTTTTGTAATCGATAGGTACTTTCCCTGATTCTCTCGGCTACTTGCAAGGGTCCAAGCCATAGGCTTTGAAACTTACAGTGTTTTCCTTTAGGTTCGTTTTCTTTGTCCCACTTAAGCACTAAGTCTCCTACCTCGAAGATATTTTCTTTAGCCTTATGCTTATCAAACCATAGTTTCACTATTTGTTAGTGAGCCAGGAATTTTGACTTGGCCTTTTCTCTCTCTTCCTCCAACATGAGCAGAGTGTCGATTCTCTGTTCAATGGCTGATGATGGTTCTTCCTGGGAGTCTTGGGCCAATTGAAGAGATGGTAGATAGAGCCCGTTTGGGAGGATAGATTCTTGCCCGTAGACCAAGAATTATGGGGAATTTCCTATGGCTTCTTTGGGTGTGACCCTATCGGCCCATAGGGCATTATGAAGTTGATTATGCCAATTTCTCTGGCTATCTGTAACAGTCTTTTTTAGTATACTTACCAGGTTTTTATTAGTCGATTTTGCCACACCGTTTCCCTGCAGGTAGTAATTTGAAAAGTACTTGATTATAATTCCTTTATCTAGAGAAAACTCAGTCAATAGGGTAGAAGAAAAGTAGGTTGCATTATCAAAGACTAGAACAAAGGGGACGCCAAACCTTGTGATCAGCTTTTGTTCTATAAATTGGATTACTACCTTCTCGTTTACATGAGTTAGAGGAATGGCCTCTACCCATTTGGTGAAATAGTTGGTAGCAGTAAGAATGTACTTATGGAGTTTTGAAGAACTAGGGGTAATTTCTCCTATGATTTCTAACCGCCATTGCTCAAAATGTCTGGAGACAGTCACGGGATGAAGTGGGATTGATGCCCTTTTCTCTTTTCCGACACTTAATTGACAAGTCTTATAGTTCCTAGCATGAGTGTGAGCATCTTTAAATAAGGTGGGCCAGTAATAACCGACTCTCAAAATATTATGGGCGGTAGTGTTTCTTGCAAAGTTTCCTCTGGTGGGACCGTCATGGAGTTCCGTCAGCATCTTGTCGGTGTCTTCTCATTCTAGACATCTCAATAATACCCCATCATAGTTTATCTGGAAGTGTACCAAATTTATAAGACGATATTGTGTAGATTTCAATCTCAAGGCTCTCCTTTTCTTATGGTTAAGGTTCTCGGGACAAGCCCCACAATGCAAAAGATAAGACAAATCCTTGTAGTAGGAGTCTTGTGTTGGGGAAATGTATACTACTTCATTGCACCATAGTTCCATTTTGTTTTCCCACCCAGAATATTCATTTGCTTGATCCTGGGCTTCGACTGCAAGCTTACACAAACCTTGTCCTTTTACTAGCTTGGCAAGTTTTATATCTAGATCAAATTCCTTGACTACTGCCATCCATTTCCCCCTTCTTTCCCCCATTTCTTGTTGGATAAACAAGGATCGGACCGCAGGGTGCGACACAATCACCTTAGTGTAATTTTGAGAATGTAGGACTTGAAATTCTTTACTGCCTTGTAGACTGCGTAGGCCTGTTTATCTATGGAAGGATAATTGAGCTCGACTCCTTGAATATTAGTACTCATAAAGGAAACTGGGGCTTCGTTGTTGTCATCATCTTTCTGGGTCAAAACCGCCACTAGCGATTGGTCGGAAGCAAAAGTATGAAGGGAAAAGTCTCTGTTAAAATTGAGACTTCGCAACATCGGAGCCCGGGATATGGAAGATTTGATATTGTTGAAAGCGTCTTTTCTCTCATCATCCCACTTGAAATCGGCATCCTTGAGAATCATCTTTTGCAAGGGTTTGATACTTTCGGCGAAATCGAGGGTGAATTTCCTCACAAAGTTGATTTGTCAAAAAAAGGATTGCATGGATTTCTTGTTATGGGGTAGCGGGAGTTGAGCTATGGATTTGATTAGTTTTGGGTCTATGCAGATACCTTCTTGAGATATAATATGACCTAACAACTTACCTTCCTCTACACCGAAGATGGTTTTCTTAGGATTTAGTGATATACCGTATTTTCGGCACCTCTCGAAAATCTGAGTTACGTGTTGGATGTGTTCTTCCCTATTCTTTGAATACACTGTTACATCATCTAAATATACTACCACACACCTATTGATAAGCCCTTGAAAAGACACGTACATGGCCCTTTGGAAGGTTGCTCCTACATTGATTAACCTAAAAGGCATGCGTTTATAAGCGAAGGTTCCCGATTTGGTTCGGAAGGTGGTCTTTAAACGGTCTTCCTTTGAAACCAACACTTGGTTGTAGCATGAAAAACTGTCTAGTAAGGAAAAAATCTCTGAGCCCGACACGGCCTGTAGGAGTTGCTCCATCGGCGGGACCGGATAATTTTCCTTCTCTGAAACTCTATTGAGGTTCCGAAAATCTATGCATAGTTGGATTTTGCTCGACTTTTTCCTTACCGGAACGAAGTTTTCCACCCAGGTGAAATGTCTGAAATGAAAAATTATCTGCGCGTTTAGAAGCTTCCTTAATTACTAGTACATGAGAGGCTCTAGGCATGGGTGATACTTCTGAAGCTTTTGCTGGAAATGTTTCATTTTGGGTTTCAATGGGATGGTGTGCTGAATAATGCGGGTATCGTATGTTTTCAAATCCTTATAGCACCATGCGAAGACATCCTGGTATTGTTTGAATAATTTGAGGTAGGATTTCCTCTCCTCCTTAGACATAGTTTTGTCAATATTAACATTCTTCGAGTTCTCTGGAGTCCCAAGATTCACAGATTCATGGAGGGGGCAAGAGCTACCAGTCTTCGCATTTTTGGGTCCTTTAAAATGATCCTTTAGATCAAACATACTTTCTAGATTAGCTACCCCCTTTGGGATTGTGTGAGCTTTCAGATTTCTAGCATCTTGTCCTATTTGGGGATTAGTTTCAGTTGTTTTCTCTCGGAACTCTTCATCATCTATGGCTAGGTCTTTGAAATTGTCTTGGTTGGTCAAGAAGTTTATGATTTGCTCGTCACCTTCAAAGACTTTCCAATTGGAAATATTGTTCGGCACCGATGGTTTGTAGAGAATTTCCATAGTGAATCAGAAGGCTTGATAATATTCTAAAGGTGATAGTCGGGAAGCGGCTGTGGCCAAGGAGTCGGCAAGAAAGTTCTTTGCTCTCGGGATTGCGGTGATATTGAAAGCATCAAAGCGCTCTATTAGCCTATGCACCTACTAATGATAGTTCTTAAGATGACGAGAATTACAATGAATAGTATTCCTTACTTGTCTAACAATGCTCTCAGAATCCCCAAAAACCTTCAACTCCTTGACACCCAGATCGATGGATTTCTTTAATCCTTGCACTAGAGCTTCATACTTAGCAGTGTTGTTGGTACATTCAAATTCTAGCCTGCAGGATAGGAAATAACGTTGTCCTTTAAGATTGATAAGGATACACCCTGCTCCTGACCCTTCTTGTGATTTATATCCATCAAAGCAAAGGTAATCACCCTTTCTTCGTTCTATATCGATTTCTTGCTTACCAATCTCTTGTTCCATAAGCTCGATCACAGGATTTTGGCAAACGAGAGCATTCTCTATTGACGTCGACGATTCCTCTTGAAATATTATTTTGGAGTTTTGGGTAAGAGGAACATCAGACATTAGAGGAGAAAAGTCCCCGAAGTGGGAATCACAGGAGTAATTGCCAAATATCGGGAAATCGGTATATGCGGGTTCGTTCGGGGTTTCTAGGTAGGTGATCGTATGCTATAGATATCTTTCTCTGTTGATCCTGATCATGCTCTTGTATCTCTTTATAGGTAAACAAAGTTGTTCCCAATCCATACTAAAATATACATTCATCTTTTCAGACTAGTCGCGACTCAGCAGTAGTCCATATGTCTCTGGGATATCCACTACAATGATGTCAATTATTTGCATGAAATTAGGATGTGTCGCTATCCTGATCATTACATCTTTGAGTTCTCCCATAACTTTGACTTGGGTTTTGTCCAGTTGTATGACATGCTTATCACTTTTGAGAGGGACAACACCCAATTTCTCACAAATGACCAAGGGCATTACATTAGAGGACGCCCCAGAATCTACGAAGCAATTGTGAAGATTCCTGTTAAAAACTTTGAATGTTAAAAGGAAAGGTGGTACAAAAGGATTTTCCTTCCTGCCTTATGAGTAGGTATTTATGGTTGGTTTTCTTGCCAAATCTATCGAGGGCATATATTTCTTCTGGCCGTTTCCTATAGTCGAGTCTTCTACTGAGCTCAGAGCTTGCAACATAAAGTCTTTCTATTGGGGAATCCTACATATATCCATAACCAATATATTAGCCTTCATATTTTTCAAATCTTTGACTACGTTGTAATCCATCTTGGGAAATTCCTTGGTATGGATTCTAATAGGCTTTTCATTGGGAGAGAAAGGTATTTTTGGATGATCGGGAGATAACTTACCTTGCGGGGCCCTGGTAGAAATTGACATTTTTTAAGCCAGGTTGACTTTTACTACGCTTCTATGATACCGAAACTTCTTTGGGTTGTTCTCGAGACTCAAAAAGATCATCCAAAGACGCGATTACATCGGGATCCCATATCAACATGGTTGTGTCTCTTGGTGGGTCAGTTTCTTCCTGGTCGACAATATTAATGGCTGAACTACTTGACTGTTCAGTCAGTGAGACTTCGTCCATAAAATGATTGGTCATTAAATTCATGGTGTGGACCCATTGAGGGAATTCTCTTTCAGAATGGTTCTCCTGGTGATAGGTGCAGAAAGAATCAAACACAACATTCCGTAGGTCAATGTTTAGGTTGGCTGGGCGAGGCTCAATTGCTTTGAAAGGATGGTTTCTTTTAAAGAAAGTCTTATAGGGTATTTTGCCTTGGTTTCCTTTCCCTGTGCTTCTTTTCATGTCTATAATCTCATTTGATAGTTTCTTGACCATGCGCTGCAGATTTTCTATATCTCCATTACCTTTATCAGGAGCCTGTTCAACCGGTTTCCCTGGTGGTCTAGTCAAAAGGAGTCCTCTCCTAGGAGGGGGTTGACTTTCTTTTCTTACTAGAGAGGCTTGGCCTTCTTTATATCCTTTCATATGAAATTATATCATCTCGGCCTCTTCGAAATTCTCTGTGAGGGTTTTCTTGGTGACTCTTTTAACGAACATTGAAATAGAAGATGGAAGTGCGTTGGCATAAACCTCAATCTGCAATTCTTGAGTGGGTTTCGCCGCGGACTAGAATTTGTTTAAGATGGTTATGAATCTTTGATTAAAATCCTTGACCCTTTATTTTGGGGTCATGGTGGCTGCAAATAACTCATCCATCAGGGCTCCTGTAGTATTTTCTTCGCAAATTTGTCTAGAAAATCCTTTTTGAATTTAGTCCAGCTAGTTATAGATCCTACCGACAAATTAAAATACCACGTGGAAGCATAGTTTTAAAACGTGTAGGGGAAAAGTCTACATACTTTGTATTCATGTTGAACGTTCATAAGTCTGATCGAAAGTATGAATTTATTGAAATGGTCTTTAGGCAAGCCTAAAGTTTCAGGGTCTTACTTGGGAAGCAGCTTTTTCGGGTGCCGGGGCAGATTATGTACTCATACCGGGACGACCACGACGTCTCTAGCCAACCAAGGTTGGTTGTCTTTAAGTGGAACTTCTCTTTCTTCCCCATGACCATTGTTCCCTTCCATATCTTCAGATTCAGAGTCAATCTCTTCTTCTTATGAAAAGTTGTCAGGCTCAGGGATATCACCAGCTGGCATTTCGGGGATGAGATCAAGAGGTTCTTGGATTTCGGTGATTGCAAGTCTATTAAGTCTTCGATGGAGTGTACGAAAACTTCATCAGGAGTGCTAACCACCAGTATTATTTGTTGTTTTCTTCGAGGGAGGATGGGAGTTAAGGACAACACACCGATTTGTTGGGCACATGCTCTGGTGATTCTCCTGAATTGATTCACTTCCTTGTGAGGGAGGGCATGGGGTATTTCAGGGTGAAAAGGATCTTCCTCGGACTTGGGCGAGTTACCCGTTTCAGGAGTACTCAGTAAGTGTGGGTTGTCTGTTGGATGAATAGCCATGCATGTGGACTGTAATGAAACTGTAGACTGTTTGAAATGTTATATAAGTTCTATATTCAGCCATTCATTCTTAGGCCCTCCTTCTAGCGCCAGTTCTGTTGATGGGTCTTAAATACCTTGATTCAACAGTAGGAAACAAACCCACCACCGAGGCCTAATTAGACTTTGCAACATTTGAGATGGAATGGTTCTCCAGATCTTGCGATCCGACCAATTTATCGATGGGATTTGTGTTTTCTTGTGAAGGTTCTCCGTTCAGGTAGGACCGTTCTTTTCTGTATTTTATCTTGAGTGGGTTGGTATGAGAGACACAATCTAGCATAAGCCAATTTAGAAATCAACAAGATTGAATTTCAACTACTGAGAAGGGGCTGAGCTTGGGATAACCTGCTGCTGAAACGTGCAGACAATAACTCTATAGAAAAGGGCCTAGTAATAATACATTAACCAAATGAGCATCCAATTACTGCTTGAGAATCTAACTAATAGAAAGAAAAACACATATGTAACCAAGATCATGGCAAGAAAAAAAATTCATCTACCATAACATTCATTACATAACAACAGAATGATTTATCTTCACCATTAAAGCGAAGAACATAAAAACATTGCACTAGATAACTTGACAACAAAATCGATTGCTCTTACTCATTTACTACATCATTCTTGGAAAAAGATAGGAAGTAATTCTTCTCCAACTCCAATCACATACATAAGATGAAAATAGCTTGTCTTTGGTCTAGAAGGACTTCTCAATTCATAGAAGTCTCAAAATAATTATCAACAAACACGTGTTGTTCCATAGGGGCAGCATATACTCCTCTGATATCCACTGCATGCGTTCGGTACTTTACCAAACTAGAGTTCAGCTGTTGCAACATGGCTCGAGCTCTGATCGGGTGTCCTGCGAATTGTTTCACTTTCTCTGGATTTGCATCAGTGACCTTTGCACACTCTTTGGCCCAAAGTGAGTCTTGTATGGAGTGCATCTTGAACACATCACTCAGGTTAATGAATTCATCGGGGGTGACGAATTTGGGGAGACCGACATATTTCATTACTTTATTAATTTTACCCTAGTGTTTCTGGCACTTGGCCCATTTCTTTTGGATTTATCGGTGTGGGTCCTGGGTCATCTTCGCCTAGTATTCGACGGATTTCTTCATGCGGTCAAGACTACTTTTGCCGACCAACCGAATGCCATAATTTTCCTTTTCTCAACCCTGCTGGAACGCCTCAATGTATTCAAGTCTCTCTACCTCTAGTTGTGCCTTTTTGTGCCACCTTTCAATCTCTTTGCATGTCGTGAGTGCCATGAGAGTATCCTCATGGAACTCGACTATGTTCTCAGTTAATAGGTGCATTTCCTTCTTGAACTCGTTATAAACTCCGTTGAATTCTTCCTTCAGATATACGATGGTCTGTGTATATCCTTTATAGTATTTGACAATATGGTGTAGGTGTTCGAGCTCCTCCCAGGTGTCGGCTAATTCCTTTTCATCTCTCCTAGCTATGTCCTCAGCGACATCTGAGAGGGATTTTCCTACGCCAATCAGTTCGGACATGCGAGCATCTGAAGTGTTGATTAAGTTCTCCTCTGTGGTAACCATGATGGATTGATCCAAAATGATCCTTCGCCTCTTCACGGTCCTTTGAATGATAACCTTCCTCTTTTGATCATAGGAGATCACATAGATGCTTGCTACTTCGTCTACCAGTTCTGGTATCTATCGATCTCCCCATGAGAGGTTGTTTGTCAAGCTACCCACTGTGTATACCTGCTCAGGAGTGGGTTCTCGAATTTCTTCACTCTATTTTGTGGATCCAGCCTCTACTTGTCGTTCATTTGGACTTGAATATTGGGCGTAATGGAGGCATCGGGTATAGACTCATTTCTTAATTTTCCATCGTCCGTAGAACTGTCGATTTTCTTTTGTGGAATTTTGCCACTCGGTCTTGCATCTTCTTACTGTCTGTCAAACTCTCTTGGTCGAGGCCACCTTTTGATCAAAATCTGGACCAGGGGTCAAATTTTAGCCCAAAAATCAACGTTCTCGGAATTGCCTCAAATCGTACGTGAGCGTAGCCCTCGTCGTCATGAACCCAACGCAATTCATTTCGTCTCAAACGGACGTCGGGAGCGAAAGATATAGCGATCTGTTCAGAAAGTCAAACAGGTAAAAAAGTGCTCACTGGGCAGTCCGTACGGCCACGTGGCAGGGCCGTACCGTCATGGTGACGTGGCAGCTTGTTGATGTGGCGCAGTCTGTTTGGATGATCGTTGACCAATGGTGTGCTGACACGTGTCACTATGTGGTTGGCCTATATGTTGTGTTTATATAAAATGGTTTGGAGGCCGCGGGGTTCGACCCCCGGACCTCCCAAACTCCAAAGTTTTCATAACACTATGCTAGCCAACGTACCCACACTTGTTCCTTGTTAACAATTTGTAATTGCATATATTTAACGTTGACATTTGTATAAAAGGAAAGGGGGGTCGGGACGGGGCTAAGCCCCGACCCGTGGGCACATTGTAACATATATGACCGAGTTATCCGCCCGACTTTTGGCGCGCATTTACATTGTAATGTGGTTGCAATGTATTATAAATACATTGTATTGTTATATGTGTAAACTATGTATTAAAAATGCGCGCAGGAAAACATATATTCCACGTATTATATTGTGGGTGAGGGGTTTATTAAAAACCTTTGGTTATATGTGGTATTCCACATGCCCGTGGTCGGAGTGCGCGGTTTAATCCGTTGCATGGTTTTTAAACGGAACAACGATTTTTATGCCCAGCCTATGGTCGCGTGAATTATATGACCGAATGCCGAGGCGGTTGGGGGCTGGAGGCGCCCTAACCGTTCTACGGTTTGCACCGTTGGCGCGGTTGCACCCGATGCCAGGTTATAACGCGCATTGGGAGCATGTTCTAGGTTCATGCACACAGAGGTGCATTCTGTAGAACCAGTTCCAGCAAAGCTTGAAGGAGAAAAATGGAGGAGGCCTAACTTCTTCACTGTTTGGCCGTTTGAGGTGCCGTAAAAGCCCAGCCAGGGGTTTTTGGACGTGATGGATCCATTGGTGCCGTTTTCATAGTCATTTGAAGACTTCTTCAGCAAGTTTTTCACCATTGAAGTTCCAGGAAGCTCTAGGAAGCTTCAAGCCCTCTTTGATGGAGGACATGGTTTGGTGAGACTATATTTGTTTTCTGTGATTGAATAATCATTTTTGGCTAATCGATATGCTCTGAACACATTGGGACAGGTTTCAAAGGCTTTTGAGGACTTTTACAGGTGTTTTTTCCAAAGAGAAGCTCATGGAAGCTTATGGCCACATGTAGAAGAGGTTATGCCCGGATGAGCCATGATCCGTTTTCAGAGTTGTATTAGTCATTTTTGGGGTTTTTATGTGTTCTGATCTCAATGGTACAATTTGTTTTTCCATTGGAGTTGAGCAGCAGCTTGTAAAATAACTTTTGACTAATTAATCCCAGAGAGCCAAGTCCATTATGGAGGCTCAAGGAGATGTAGCCCGTAGGGGGGTGAACTCCTTTATCATATTGGTCTTGTTGTGCGTTT
>SNQJ01S0237449.1:0-13749 GCA_010110895.2 Picea sitchensis | reverse complement strand
CTTGTCTGATCCGACTTTTAGCCAACCCCATCGTTTCAGAGTTTCTCTGAGAAATCTGGTCTTTGACCACCAACTCTGGGCCTTTGGCCAAGAAAAAATCAAATTCTTGGAAAAAAATAAAATAATTGTTTATTTAGAACCAAATATATATATATATAAAGAAGACAGAAATTATTAAAAAAAAAAAAAAACCAAAAATTATAAAAACCAAAAATAAATCAATAAAAAAAATTAAAAATAAACAAAGAATTTCAAAGTTCTCTAAAATTCTTTCACTACAAATTAGAAATTGAAATCGAAAAGAAAATTAAAAAACTCAAGTCCTGCCACCGTACAAACATTACCATCATTTTTATGTTCGTACAAACTTCAACAATCAAAAGAAATTAAATTCAACATCCATATAGAAATTATTTGGCTAAAATTATGTACCATTTGTACTATGCAATAATCCGTACAATCTCCAATTAATTCAATACTGCAGTACCATTCCGTACAGGTCTCTGTTGGTAAAGTCTCAATTAAAAAAATAATTATAGACTGTACATAGCCGTACATTTGATCCAATTCTGTTGTTGCCACTATACGGATTGAATCACTGTTAATTCTTGAGTAGTCCAACCATCGTACCTTCTGTACATACGCTCTCTTCGTACCTATCCGCTTGCAAAATTAGTCGTTGTACTTGTACCTAGCCGCCGCTTCCTCTTCCGTACAATAAAAAAAAATCCATGCACAAATCATATAGTCATCGAACAATTCGTACAGTCATCCGTACTATCGCTGGTTAATAAATTAACTGCCGTACATTCCATAATCCGTACCTCTGTTGGTCTGGATAATTGAGTAAAAAAAATCGGTCCATAGATAACTAATTGACTGCATCCATCCACAATCATCACTTGAAAAAAATTTGTGTATTGTACCCATCCGTATATCTACGATTGTATAGTCACGATTCTTCGTAAATTAAGAATTAATTGCCTTATGGTACGATCAAGGTTGATGTCTAAGGGAGAATCGAGCCCATTTTAAAGTAAAAAGGTAGTTAATGTTAAGATTAAACGTGAACTAAGATTCAAAGTTAATTTATTAAAGTATTATATAATAAAAACAAAAAGGTCATAATAAAAAAATAAAGATTAATTATTACAATAAGGAAATAAAGTTTTGAGGCTTTAAAGTAAGGAGAAAAAAGTTAAAGTTTTTAGAAAAAGATATAAAATATATATATATATATATACTCCAAGTGCATTATTAGAAAAAAAAAAAACCAAAAAAGAAAAAAGGTGATTATCAAAGAAATTTTATATTTCCAAAGAAGTTATTGAAGACCTTAAAATAAAGGTGATCTCCCTAAAAGTTAAGTGAAGTGAAGGTAAAAAGGAATTGTTCTAAAAGGATTGAAGAAACATTTAAAAAATCATTTATTATGGAAGGATATCAAGATAAGTCAGAAATACAATTATGAATATTGGAAGGAGAACTAGGACATTATAAAGCCAACAATAAAAGATTACAGTTTGAAATTGAGAAGGAAAAATATTTTAAGGGGTTAACAAAGAAAGATAACCGTTACTTCAAAGAGCGTATTCGGGAACTCATTGCACAAAATGAAGAACTAAAGACCGAAAGACAAAATATGGACCAAGACTTACTAGAACAAGATGAAGAAATATCTCGCTTAAAAAATCATAGTGAAAAACTTCTTACTCAAATTAAGAAGTCAAGGGATACAAAACAACGTGTCCAGGAGTTGGAGCAAGAGAATCAAGATCTCGGGACGAGCCCATTTTAAAGTAAAAAGGTAGTTAATGTTAAGATTAAACGTGAACTAAGATTCAAAGTTAATTTATTGCTATTATATAATAAAAACAAAAGGTCATAATAAAAAATAAAGATTAATTATTACAATAAGGAAATAAAGTTTTGAGGCTTTAAATTAAGGGAAAAAAAGTTAAAGTTTTAGAAAATACGTAGACATATATATATATATATATATATACTCCAAGTAATATTAGAAAAAACCAAAAAAGGAAAAAGGTGATTATCAAAGAAATTTTATATTTCCAAAGAAGCCATTGAAGACCTTAAAATAAAGGTGATCTCCCTAAAAGTTAAGTGAAGGCAAAAAGGAATTGTTCTAAAGGATTGAAGATTTAAAATCATTTATTATGGAAGGGTATCAAGATAAGTCAGAAATACAATTATGAATATTGGAAGGGAGAACTAGGACATTATAAAGCCAACAATAAAAGATTACAGTTTGAAATTGAGAAGGAAAAATATTTTAGAGGTTAATACAGATAACCACATTTCAAAGAGCGTATTTGGAAACTCATTGCACAAAATGAAGAACTAAAGACCGAAGACAAAATATGACCAAGACTCTTACTAGAACAAGATGAAGAAATATCTCGCTTAAAAAATTATAGTGAAAAAACTTCTTACTCAAATTAAGAAGTCAAGGATACAAAACAACGTGTCCAGAAGTTGGAGCAAGAGAATCAACATCTCGAGAAGAAATTATCGAAATGATGAAGCTTCCTCGCTTGAAGAATTAATAAAATTGTTTTGATCAAATTAAAAGATGAAAGATGAAAAGCCAGAGAATGAAGATATTATAAATAAAATCGGCAAATCAGAAGATAAGAAGAAATTTCATGCTTAAGGGTTCATAATCAAGATTTATTAAATAATAAATTAAAGTTGAAGTAATGATAAGAAGATCTTTACAAGAAAAGCTGATCGCAAAACATCATTAGTCGATAAGGAAACAATGATAGACACAATCAACATTACAACTCAAAAGGAGGCAAATCCAGCTGGATGTAAAGAAGTTTTCAAATGTCGAGGTACAAACAAGCCGAAAATATCAAGAAGACTCAATTACAAAATTTAATCAACAAAGCAAGTATACGGCGGCGGATCGAGATAAAAGGATGCTTCCACTGACATCCTAATCACAAAATCGATACTTTAGCCAATCCTTTTATCAACAGAAACAAATGACCAGTATGTCAAATATTATTTCCACTACAAGTGATGCCTTTAGAATCTATCATCTGAGTCATATAGATAAAAGTAAATACACGTAAGTTCTTTCCAAGAACCCTATAAACTCCCCATTCTGTAGAAGATCGAGTTAGGATGGGCAGACTCCTTACAATGCGACAGTTTTGCTTAGCGCTTAGAAGATCCTATTGTCCTGGTCATCCCTCAATGATTACTTTCAATTCGGATAATGAAGAACGTTTATTAATATTACAAGCCATAGCAAGTGATAAGTCTTCCATAAGTATGTTTGAGGACAAAGCATTTTATGGAAGGTAAATGTTATGAACATAAATATATCTATAAATAGATATTCATAACATAATAATAATCAATTAATAAATAATAACTATTAATAATGAAAGACATGTCTCAAAATGACATGACTATTGGTTAAAGGCACCCTTGAGTGGGTATATAAACAAGCCCTCATTCTCAATTGTAAATCATCTTATATCCTATTATCTTATCTCCATATAATATTTACAGTCCTATATTAATTACTTTGTTATATTCCAAGTATTGGATTATTTTTCTTGAGCTTAACTTTGTTCATCTCAGACGGCCTTCCTGGGATTTTGAAATGATGCTCCGGACGCTGGGCTTCCTAAAATGATCCCGGCTACCACTGCAACATTGTGCTCACACACCTGCATTGTCCATGTCCCACCATGATGTAAAGACACTTAATAGTCACTACACTATTTCCTAGGAATTTTGGCAACCAGTAGTTTGACTCTTTTGGCATTGCGTTGGAACTTGGGGTATCCCAGGATGGTGGCCATGTTAACGGGTTTTTAGAGTTCTTTTTCCCAAGGGTGAGCCATTAGGGAAAATGGAAGGGTACCATGGAAAGGGGTTTGACAACGGAGACTCTGCTGGAGATTTGAGTCTTTGAAATGGTCCCCATGTGCTTATGAGTCCTTAAGCATTGTCGTTGGGGAAGACTATTACCCTTGTTACTTTACTTTTATGATTCTAATTTCACTTTTGACTTAGGAGTTTTAAGTCAAAAGTGAAATACGTCACTTAAGTCATAGCGCGACAATTAATCTTCCCAATGTGGGTGAATTAATTGACACAAAGCAACTAAGGAAAGAGGGTTTTCTTAGTGAGATTATTTGAGCTGATCTCACCCATTGATTGTAGACATGGCTTGATTTAATCTAGGCCATTGATCTTTAGGGTTGGGATGAGGAGACCAAAAGGAGGGAAAGTGCATTTGGAGACTCATCTCCTTCACTCTGAGACTTGTGAGGAAGAGAAGAAGGGCGCACCCTCTTGAGGTGGACAGAGGGTTTTAACTTCATGAGGGTTTGAGTCAAAACCCTTGAGAGTTTGAGAGGGGCTCTTGGAGCTTCTAGGTTTGTATGGTGAGTTCATCCATGGAGCCATAGCCATCCTTTCCAGTTCAGAGAGCATTTGCATGGAGGAGGCGCATCTGAGGAGGAGGGAAGCGTACTTGTTTTTTCTTCAGATGTTCATCAAGAGAGGAATACTTGTCAGATCCGGTTGAGGTCCTGATGCATGAGGAGGCTAGGAGGAGGGCGTTTGCTTTCATGGTGAGAGATTTCCTTTCACCTCAGCTTTATTTTTGTGATCGATTTGCAATGAGGAGAGGGCTACGATGGGTTGAGACGATCATAGCTAATTGCAGCAAATCCGCTTTGAGGATTTGAGCTCAGCTTCAAGTGAGGGCAAAGATGAGAGAGGACATTCCTCGGGAGGGGTTTCTTCATTGGGCAGCAGATGAGCTTGGCCGCCTTCAGGCAACAAAGGGAGAGGGCGCACTGGCATTCTGAGCACTTCTTCCTCTGTTTCTTGATGCAAGTCTCGTGAGTATTAAGGTGTATACATGTTCCATTGTATTGCATTACATGTTGTATCTCTTGCTTTTAATCACATTATATATAGACAAATGTATATCCTTAAACTCCGGTTTTCCCCTCGGGAGTTTTATCCAGGCCTGACCAAAAAAATACTTGTGTTAAATTTATGCATGCTTAGTAGTGTAGATCATCATTTTAAAGTTCAAGATCTAGAGGTAGTGTTAAGTGTTTTAAGTTACATTGCACGTGCTAACATTGAGACAAGAAAATTCTTGCAAGGCACCTTAAAAGAGCACTTAACTTATAAAACATTGAGTAGAAAGTGGGATGATTGTTTGCGGTCCTAAAACAGCAAAAAGAAGACAGCCAAACAGTTGAAACTTAGAGCCATACTAAGGTCAAGGACAAACCTTAGATGGCAGCCTCATAGGACCCTCGTAATTTGCCTGCATTTGAGAGGAGGCTTTCTTTGGTAGACCTTAGAAGGCTTGAACCTCTTAGGGTGAAAAGGCTTGGAAGAGGAATGATTATGGGAAGGTGGAGTTGCTATATGGAACTTCTGGGAGAAGAAGCTCATCATGAAAGGTGGAAAGGGAATGCCCCTTGGGAGTCAGCTGTGCAAGCTAGGGAAGAAGCTTTGGGATAGCACCAAAATCATCCCCGACAACGGTTCCAAATGTTATCAGACAGGCTGTAAGTCTGGTCGAACCACCAATTATGACAACTTGAGAGCACTCTACTCCACTGCCACCTTAGGCAGTGGGCAGCCTTTAAGTCACTTTTAGAGGAGGTAATTCTCCCTCAAGGGGAATCCTACTGGACCCTAGGGGTTCTGAGACCTAAAATGGGATGTATGGATGGAATATCCTAAAGGTCAAGTTTCTAGATGGAAGAATGTTTGAGAATGAGTCTCAGGAGTGGTTCAAGGTTGCCAAGTCCTTGGGTAACAGCTGAGAGTGTTTGTACCTGCCAGAGACACAATGAAAACCAAGTATACAATGTAATATATCAATTGGACAAGCAAGTTGATCTTGTTGTCCCTAATAGCAGCTGTTAGTAACAACAATATATATCAGCAATGAAATGGCAATATTAGCTGCTAAAACAAAATCAAGTAAAACGCAGTAAGAGATAAACTAGCTAAACACTAGTGAAACTCAAGATTCAAAGACCAAGATAATAGCCTAAAAAGGTAAGGTTGTTGTAAACACTTTCTGCAATAATATAAATCAGCCTTATGTAACAAACAACTTATTACAGAAGGAAGATCAGCCACTAAAACCCCCCAAAGTTTGCCAAAGTGCACTAGACCTAGTAGTTCATGTGTGCAAACTTTGAGCAATTTCCAATGGTTGATTTAAGAGTTATTGAAGAAGTTGGATTAGGTTTTGCAGCCCCATTACAAGAAGACGAATGGGTTTGTGTAACAACAACGGGACGCCCTAGTGGCTGAGAGGTGTTTTATGCAACAAGAAACAAAACCCAAATTGCAAAAAATGATATGACAAAAAATCACATTTCCCAATGCACCATTTTATTTCTCCAATGCCAAATATTCAGATTAGTGCCTTAAAATTGGGTAAATGGGGGTCTTCTAAAACAACAAGTTAGATCAACAACAACCCTAGGGGCGTAAACCCTCTTACTCGTTAGGGTATGCCAACCAAACTTAGGGTAAATTCACTTAGGTATACACACTCGTATTCCTCCTACCAACCCTTGCAAAAAATAAAGAATTAAAACTTTAACAAAGAGATGAAGCAATGATGGAGTGTGTATCTAAAATACTCCTCCCTATGGTTTCCACCAACAATAACTAAAGTAAGCAAGAAAATAATAGTATATGCAGATTTTTCCTTACCTAATCCATACCGAGATATCAAAACCCTAGTTTACCATGCAAATCATCTATCTAAGAGTTAGGAGAGCAAGCCTTTAGAGGGTGCACATTGTTAATGTTGCTTACTATTATAGTTTTTTGTATTTCAATAGATAGCAATAGCATAATGCAAGATCAATGAAATACACAATCACAGGAGACACAACATTTATCCCTTTGGAAACCCTCTTAGGGAAGAAACTCCAGCAAAACTTTCATTATAGATAGCCAATACAATGCCATGAGATAACTTAAACTAATGCAGAAGATCCTCTCCCAAAAGATGCGCCACTCTCTCTCCTTCTTCTTCAACTCAAAGAGTTTCAAACCTCGCTCTCAATGAGCAGTGAAGTGTGTGTCTAAGTGAGGTCGTGCCAGCCTCTTATTTATACAAACTGCACGCAGGAAGTGTCTCTTCACCGCGGTAATGACTTCTAACTGGGTGGTTATAATCACCTTTATTATAATTCAGTGCCACTTTAATATTTTCAAATTTCTTTGCCTTATATTAATTACATTATGACCCAATCTACGATTTGGTCCTTATACAATAGTCGCATACGATCAATCCACAATGGGGATTGATCAATGAATAATATATCAAATAATAATAACACTTTGCGCTTACATTATTTTAACACTCCCTCTTTAACAAGAAGGGTATTCTTCAACAACATCTTGCGAGAGAGAGAGGACAACATCATCAACAACATCAAGGGTGGAGGAAAAGATCATCAATATCATCTTGGAACACCGACCGGGCGTATCTATAAATCATTGAAGTTTTCTTTCATCATAACATTAATATCAAAGGAATGCAATCATCATCCGTGATCAATATGTATTAGTATAAAAACAGATACATCATCATCATCATCATCACAAAGACAAGCCGGTCGCATCATAATAATACTAGATCCGGTTTTTACGCCACCACTATCAAGTCGGAAGCACAGCTCGGTCCATCTCAAGGTCTTATTTCTTTACGTCACAGCAATAAAGCCGGAAGCAAGATACTCGTACTACTTTACGTCACAACAAATAACTGCTTGAAGCAGGATACCTAGGATCGCTTACTGGGCCACAACCATCCGTACCGGAAGTACAGTACTAGTCCCATCTCATCGCCTTGCTTTACGCCAACCCGGCTGCCGGAAGCAAGATGCTCAGCCCCGCCACAAACCATCGGGTCGGAAGCAGGATACTAGACTGGCTTTATGTCATAACCATCCAAATTTTGAAGTTTCACGGTCTCATCAGTCTTGCTTTTACGCCACAACCATTAGGGCTGAAGCAAGGTAATTGGTCCTCGCTTTACGCCACAACCATCGTCGGAGACATTAATTAGGACTGTTTACTACAAATGGTCCAGCCGAAACAGTATTAGTCACATCACATCATCTTGTTTTACCGCCACAACCATCAGGTCGGAAGCAAGAGATGGCTCATCACAACAACTACTCCCCTTCGAGAAGGTCCTTCGTACTATAATTGCTTATCTCAAAGTGCTCAAACTTACACAAGATAGAGGCTTGGTCAACATATCGAAGAACCTGTTCATCCATGCTAATGCACTAGAGCTTCAAGGCCCCTCTCTATACCATGTCACAGGTGTTATTGATCTCTATGTAAGCTCGGACTGGCCGTGGAATACAGGATTCCTCTGGCTATCCTATATAGCTCTAATTGCCTCCATAGGATCATGGTCGCTTACATGTCTAAGTCAATAGGCTGGTCAACAACTTTCGAAGCCATATAGCTTCAAGCAGCCTGGCAGAACATGCAACAATGAATGCTTTTCCTCGCGGCTGAGAGCAATGCTAGATACCGCCATGATCAATAAGGACCGATCCAACCTAAACAACATCCCGAAGTTTCTTTTCCTGTCGAACACTTCCGCCTAACTGTGACGTAAGATATCCACTAATGTGAAACTGCGACTTCCATCATAGCTGAGACCACAATCTATTGTAACCTTATGGTACCCTATCACATGTTTTGCAGCCACTAGGTGTAGAACATGTCCGTCTCCCACTAGAAACTAACCTAAGAACGTTCACTTCTGAAAACAAATGCCCTGGTCTGTGTTCATAGGTACATCACATCCATAACTGGTCTCTAAGGAAGCAGGTATCAACTGTTCTGATGAAGTCTGACCAACAGCTTCAGCTTCACTTCCATGGTGTATTCATGGACTAGACTCCAACATGTCAATCTCTTCAGTATTTCAACTACAAGTAGTTCCCTCTTGGTTAAGAAAGATCCTCTCAGGACTCCGCCATACCTCAAGACCCAAGAACAGCATTAGGCCAAGGTATTTCATTTCAAATTATGAGGCAAGTCTCTTCTTACATTCAGTGATGAGTTTTTCCTCTCCCGCTAATAAGTCATCCACATATAGCGCGCATTATTACTGGCTCATCGTTCATGTCCTTGAAGTAGAGGTTAGAGTCCGCTTTACTCTTGGTAAAGCCTCCAAGCCTGCCAAGAAACTGTCTTGTATACATGCCTCACTCTAGGAGCTTCTCTTCAACTGTGATAAGGCTTTCTTCAATTCCAGCATTACGAGGATTCTCTCTGCCTGTCTTCAATTTCAAATCTTTGAGGTTGCTCTATATACACTTCCTTGATGACACCATTTAGGAAAGCTCTGCCTTTACGCTTCATCCTGCGCAAATACCAACTTCATCTTAGCTGCAAGAGCTATGATGGAAGTTCTGATCGAAGTGTATCTGGCTATAGGAGCCAATGTCTCTTCATAGAAGTCATCACCTTCCTTTGAGAAAAAGCCACTGTTAAAAAATCTTTTTTTATACTTTTCAATACTTCCATTAACATCATGTTTTATTTTGATGATCCATTTGGAGGATACCACGCCTTTACTCTTCGGTCTGGGAACTATTTTCCATACATCATTATAAATAATGATGTATGGGATTGGTATTCCTCTGTCATGGCATCTGCTATGCATTCTTTCATCTCAATGGCTTCTTCAAAGTAGGTAGGTTCTTCATCTAGGAGGTCAGCACATTGCTTCGGGAGCAACTGAGAATGGTTTTTGGTCTTTTCACTTGCCTTGTGGTTCCTTCGGGAACATGATATTTCTCTCCATCTTGAGTAAGCTCTCTATCCCAAAGTTGGCTTCCTTTTATGGAGAGGATCGCCATCCAGGAGGTTCTTGGATTTTTGATATATCATGGTCTTCTAGAATTTTCTCATTAGGGGAAGTTATGACTTTCCTCACTGGTTTTGTGGCTATGGGAACCTCCCTCACTGGAGTTAATGGGATTACGGGTTCCTCTTCATACTTCTTCTGCTGGTATCTTCTAGAGAGTTTTGAGCACTGTATCTTTCATCAAAGGTCAGCATCCCCTTTAAATCTCTTGTACTGCAACTGCAGACCTGTGTTCTCGGAATCCTGCTATCCCTCCTCCCAAAGTCCTCCTCAACCCCAGCTCTCTCTCTGTGCAGTGGAAGCAACAAAGGTTTCATGTCTCCTGCTCTCCTTCTGCAAACACCCCTTTTGTTCTTTGAAGTTCTTTCAAAAAACAGTGTAGCACCTACTCTACATGGCACAATCCTATTCTCCTGCTCTGCAGCAATCCCTGACTCCTGTCTGTTCTGCCTCCTCCTAGCTCCTTCCACCTCCCAAGCCCCCTGTAGCTGTGGATTATAGGGAGTAGTGAGTTCCTATTAATCCCAACATCTTTGGGTGTGGTTCACAAACTCTTTTGAGGTATATTTCCTCCATTATCCTGGACTGAGATCTTGACCCTTCTTCTTAAAGGTTCTAATTAAGGCTTTGAATTTTGAACTTCACAGGGAATTTCATCTTTAGATTTCAAAAATATACCCAAGTCTTACACCGATACATAATATACATACCCACTAAGGGAGGATGATGGCATTGGGCCACATATACATCCGAATGAATGAGCTCTAGGGCTCCTTTGGCTGTCTCTCTTTGGAAAAAGGGTTCTTATGTTCTTCCCTTTGTGCACATCCATTGCATACGCCTTCAAGGTCAACCTTGAGTTCTGGTAAAACCCGTGACCACTTTGCATATGTGTATGGTAGCCTTGTAGTTGATGTGAGCTTAATCTCTATGCCAAAGTTCACATGAATTTTTCAATGCATGGGTCATGGCAGCCTCTGAGTGGCCCTCTCATATGCTTGTTTTCTTCACTCCAATGATGATTGTTTCCATTTAAGGTTTCTCCTTAGCCCACATAAGAACTTCTCCATCTATAAAGGCAACCTTGAAGCCTTTCTTTTCTAAAGCGAATGGAGAGTAGGTTCTTAGTCAAACCCAATACATATAGTACATCCTTCATAAACTGAATTCTCAATTCAATTTGTGGTTTGATTCTCCACTCCTTTGATGGAATATTGGTAATCATCTCCAAGTGTCACTGAGAAAACTTCTTTTCTCAGATAGCAAGAGAGAATGTTTCACTCATGTGCTTGAATGCACCACCACTATCAATGAGCTGCAGTCCTCCAGATGTTACAGAGCCCAGAGGGCTCTAGACATGGTCTCTTTGATCTCGCTCTCTATCATCTTGGTGGGTACTCTCTTTCATCTTTTTGACTAAGAGCATGGGTATGTGGTGCCTCTTTAGTTTTCTTGTATTCCTTCTCACCACCGGAAAACTGCATATGTCCTATCTTGTCACAATGATAAAGTACTGTACAGATGAGTAGTCTCCTTCCTTTTGTTGTCCTTTCTTCTGAAATCTCCTTTGGTGAGATTCCTTTATGATTGAATTTCATTCACCTGCTAGACTCTTTAGTGATTCTCCTTTTTGGAATTAGGGTTTCTTCCTTTCTCTTTTGGTGAGTAGCTAGGGCTTGATCATCTCATAGGTAACGCTTCACCATTCACTACCTCTTGTTTCTTCTTGGATGTATTATTCCCATAGACTATCAAACTTCAGTTTTCTCTTGTTTTGGCACATATTGTTTGGATGAATGCATCCCAAAGGTCTTGTGAGACCATTTAGGCTGCCACAGAGTTCGCCTTCATCTATGGTATCTCCAATCGCTTTTAACCTGCTCTTTGAATTCTCGAGATTCTCGTGAGAAATATTCCCTCAATTTCTCCTTGCATCATTGTATTTCTCAGTTGAGTTCTTAGATTCATCTTCTGGTTTATGTTCTTTCCTTCACAGTCCGCTTCGCATCAAACATTTCTTTACCTGGAGCTCTTAGATGACACATAAGGAATTAGGTGGTCTTGATTGAATCGCAATGATTCTTTTGGTCCTGATTGTGTCCTTTTGATGCTTGCTTTTTGAAAGCATCGGCGGATTCCAAAATTTCTCCTTTGACGAATTTTGCTAGGTATCTCTTCAAGAACGAAGTCCAACTTGTTTCCAAAGTTTTCCACACCTTATACCTTGTCAACAAGCTTAGTGCTTGCGTATTATCAAGCACTGAGCTAGGAAAATGACCGAAAGATGAAAGTGCTGAAAATCAAAATCTGAACTTAGCAGGAGGTGCACTTGGCTATATGAGTAACCTGGTGTGTTTGATCTGAGAAAAATTGGGACTTTTGCCCTCAAACTTGATCCTCAGGCAGGATTTCTCTGATCTGTGCTTCCGGGTACCTCCGGCACTGGGTGCTCGGGTACCTCCTCGTACTCATGCTCTGCACTGCACACCGGTTTCATAATACTTCGGGTAATTTTGTGAAACTAGGGTTTCACCTTCCGTGGAGATCCAACTATCGAAAGGTGCAATCGAGAGTGCCAAAGTAACCTTTGGGAGGGCACACACTTTCAAGATGGTTTTAGGGGTCAAAAAAAGCTCAAATTCATAAAAGTTCTAATCTTGTAATAAAATGCATAATAGTGATTGTTTTCACCTTGTGAAAGATGCTCTCTCAGCTTGGCTCTGAAACCATGTTAATAAGTTTAAGCCATTGTTATAGTTCTTGCATTTCAATAGATAAATAGCATAATAACAATGTAAGATCATTGAGAAATACATTCACAAGAGACGCAACATTTACCCTGGGAAACCTCTAGGGGAAGCTAGAAACCAGCAAAACTTCCTTATAGATAGCCAATACAATGCCAAGAGATAACTTAAACTAATGTAGAAGAGATCTCTTGGCATTGTATAAATAAAGAGGCTAGAACCTAACTTAGACACACACCTCACTTTCTCATTGAGTCTCTCAATGAGCAAGTGAGGTGTGTGTCTAAGTGAGGCGCTAGCCTCCTTATTTATACAAAACTGGCACGTGTGAAGTGTCTCTTCACTGGCAGGGCCGACTTCTCCAACTGGGTGGTTATAACCACCTTTATTATATTTCAGGGCCTCTTGATATATTCTGGGGTTGACTTCTTCTTTTGCCTTTTACAATTACATTATGACCAATACACAAAAGGGGATTTGGTCCTTATACAATAGCCGACATGATCAATCCATAATGGGGATTGATCCAATGAATAATATATCAAATAATAATAAGAATACACTTTGCAGTATACACACTCGTATTCCTCCTAGCAACCCTTGCAAAAAGAAAGACTTAAAACCTTAACAAAGAGATGACGCAATGATGGAGGGTGTATCTAAAATACTCCTCCCTAGGGTTTCCACGAACAATAACCAAAATAAGCAAGAAAGAAATAGCATATGCAGATTTTTCCTTACCTAATCCAAGAAAATGAGATATCAAACCCTAGTTTACCATGCAACATTTATCTAAGAGTCAAGAGAGCAAGCCTTTAGAGGGTGCACATCACTCCTCCTCATCCATTCACCAAGAGACATTCACCAAAAGACATTTCACAAGAGAGAAAGACCATAATCACCAAGAGTAGTGAAAATTTCAGCTAAGTACTTCTCACAATGGGAGAGTTATATTATGAAATGAGATTCACATGATCTCTATTTATACAAAATGTCTTGAACATAGTTTGTCCACTTAGCAAGGGTAAAACATAAGATAAGGGGTCAACAACCCTTATCTTACCC
>SNQJ01S0237448.1:0-11719 GCA_010110895.2 Picea sitchensis | reverse complement strand
AAAAAAAATATGATCCTGATGACAGTTATATATGTAAAGAATATTCTAATAGAATATTTATATTATCTAATATAAGTTTTTGTCAGTTATATATGTAAAAGATATTGCTGTAAGTTATATATGTAAAGAATATTGTAATAGAATATTTATATTATCTAATATAATTTTTTTTCCTTATTCAAAAAACATATTTAAAAGAAAAATACTAATAAATGTAATGTCTAAAATTACAGAGTTTGAATTTGGAAAGAATATATTATCAACTTCAATATTTATTTGATAAAAGGGTCAGCTTTTTTGTACTTCGAAGATTTCGTTTCGTCGAATTGGAAATAGGGAGTAATTCTTAAAAAAAAAAATACCTTATTTTATATGTACTTTTAAAGTAAATATGCCATTTTAAAAGATAAAGCTAAATGCATTCCACCATAGAAAGTAGATCTTACCTTTTTGTACAGGCGCTAGAAATGTGAATGACGAGCTGAAAGAAATTACCATATACCAATTTTGAATTACTCGAATCTTAAAATTTATTAAAATATGTTTTCCCACATGCTATAAACCGTTTTATTTGTAAGGAGCGTTTTATTTGTTATTAAGATATGTTTTCCCACATGCTATAAACCGTTTTATTTGTAAGGAGTTGAACTGAAGTAGAACAAATCACTTTCGGATCCCATGTCGCAACACAGTTTCAAATACTGTCACCAAATAGGTTTCACGACAAAGTTTTCAAAACGAACGGCCCACATAAGCTCAAAATACATATGAAATACTTGATATTAATAACTTTGGCATAGTTCTTGAATACAAAATACAATAACTAAGATGAGTTTAATCTCAAATGACTTCTGTTGATTTTACAGACAGAGAGCTTGTTGACTTTATAGACAGAGAGCTTGTGTACAAACTTATTCAACTCTTCAGCTGTTGTTGTTTCTCCTTTCTCTCTACCTTTCTGCTTGTGCACAAAGTGCTTCTGCACTACATCATTTGCCTCTACTAAAGACTCACACTTATATGAAGTCCGACTGAGACTTCTTGTAGAAGTAAGATTGACCTAACATTAAACACTACCATTAATATGACTGACTCTTCAACAACTTAACTGAAGTCGAGAATATAAAAATTGACTCCATTTATAACTCATTTTCTTGTTGATGGACATAGACTGAGCTTCAGTAAATGTGTGACTTTGCATTTGCATATTGTTAGAAAGACTAACTGACAGTTCGACTGATTGAAAAAAATACTAACAAAACGAGTGTCTGATAGATCGACAGAGATGTGAAGATATCACTGACTTGTAATTATTATTTCCAACACTCCCCCTTAATTATAAGTAGGTGAGATTACAAAAAAATTAATCATCATAAATTGATTTTACATCTTACTGTCACTCATTTGTTACTGCGCAGACTCCTAGACTACTGCGGAGATGTCGAAATGCATCTCTTGCTAAAGCCTTTATAAATATATCTGCAACTTGTTTTTTTGACCTGCAAAATTCTAAACGCATATATACCTTGTATTTATGTGCTTAGTTTTCTTGTGAAGCACATGAATCTTTGATAACATAATGGATGCATTGTTGTTGATTCATGTTGTTCCTGTAAAAAATATTTTAACATTCTTCTCATCCAAATTGTTTGACAAGCTGCGATTGTAGCTGCGATGTACTCTGCTTCTACTGAAGAAAAAGTCACTATGGGTTTCTTCCTTGATGCCCATGATACTTTACCAGCTCCAAAATGAAATGTGTACCCATAGGTACTTTTTCTATCATCTATGTTGCCTCCACAATCATTGTCACTGTATCGAATGAGTATGAAATCTTCTGAAGTGGAGCACTTAATGCCAAAATAATTTTTTTCCATTCACATATCTCAATATCCTTTTTCTTGCCTTTCAATGTGATTCTTTTGGAGTTTCCATGAACCTTGAAATTAGTCTCACTCCATACATAATATTAGGTCTTGTCATTGTGAGATACATAAGATTGCCTACTAGTCTTTTAAACAGTGTGGGATCTACCTTGGACCCTTTATCTTCCTTTTTAAGCTTTAATCATGTTATGAAAGGTGTTGGGGATGCTTTTGAATTTATCATATTGAATCTTTTCAATATTTCATGTGTATACTTAGACTGTGAGATAAATATACCAGTTTTGGACAGGTGAACTTCTATTCCCAAAAAAATCTCATAGGTCCTAAATCAATTATTTCAAATTCATCCCTCATGACTCACTTGAATTCATCTATTGCAAAATCACCTGTAAAAATCAAATCATATACATATAAGAAAACACTTAATATATTACCTTGTTGATTTGCTTTGATGTACAATGTTGGCTCATTTTCACTTCTCTGAAATCCATTCTGTGTGAGATAAGAATCAATGCGACTGTACCAAGCTCTAGGATCTTGATTTAACCCATACAATGCTTTCTTTAATCTATATACTCTGTGTTCTTGTCCTAGAACCCCATAACCTTATTGTTGCTCCACATACACTTTGTCTTCTAAGTGTCCATTCAAAAATGATGACTTAACATCCATCTGATAAACTTGCCACTTGTACTGTGTGACAATTGCTAACACGTTTATGACGGTGTCCATGCGTGCAACTTCTGCAAATTTTTCATTGAAATCAATTCCACGTTGTTGTGTAAAACCTCTCGCAACTTATCTTGCCTTGTGCTTCTCGACATTTCCTTCTGCATATTTCTTGGATTTATAAATCAACTTTACAGTTATTACATCATTGTCATCAGGTACATCAACTAACTTCCATGTTTGATTTTTCTTTATGCATCTGATTTTTTCATCCATGTCTTGTTCCCATACATCATCTTCAACAACTTCTTCAAAGGTTAAGGGATCATCTATTTGTGAAAAAAAATAAAAATCTGAAAATGAATTTGTTGCATATTCATTATAGATGTCGCACAAACTTCTTGTCTTTCTTGGAAAGAAACTTGTTAATTTTGGAACTGGAGATGTATAACTACTCGAATTGTTTGTTGATGTTTGTTGCACTCTAGGTGTAGGTTCACACATGTTTTTTTAACTGGAGTATTCTTCATTTTGATTTGTGTCACAGGGCCAGGTGTAGAAGGGACTTCTCACTAACTTGTACATGGTGTTTGAACCATTTCATATTCCGTGTCATCATGCTCCAATGCATCAATAATTTTGAATGACTTTGATATGGTTCCATGCCATGCCTTATTCTCCACGAACTGAACATTGTGGATGAATATGACTTTTCTTGTGAAAAAGGTCATAAAAATTGTATCCTTTTGTTTCTTCTGAATACCCAACAAAAATAATTTTTTGTCATTTTTTGTCTAGCTTATTTTTTAGCTCATCTGGAACATGTGCATATACGATGCAACCAAAAACTTTTAAGTGCGCCACATTATTCTTTCATCATGTCTAGGCTTCTTGAGGAACTTTGTTCTTCACACTCTTTGTTAGACATCTGTTCAAGATGTATACTACAGTTGCTACTGCCTCAACCCAATACTCATTTGACAAATGTTTGGCTATCAACATATTGCACACCATTTCCATGATGGTTATGTTCTTTGTCTCTGCGACACCATTCTACTATGGTGTATATCGCGTGGTAAATAGCTTGTAGATTCCATGAACTTTACAAAAGTTCTGAAATTCTTTTGAGATATATTCTCCTCCTCTATCAGTTCTTAGACACTTTATGTAATAGCCACTCTTATTTTCCAAAATTGATTTAAACTGCTGAAAATAACTCAATGATTCAGATTTATGCTTTAGAAAAAAAATCTATCTCTTTCTTGAGAAATCATCAATAAATGTCAAAAAATAAGTATTGCCTCCAATAGATGGAGTTTGCATTGGTCAACAAATATCCGAGTGTAAAAATTCTACTGGATCTTTTTCTCTACAAGACTTTCCAAATCAAAATGATTCTCTATGTTTCTTGGCAAATATGTAGCCTTCACATATCCTCTCTGGTTTTGTAGCCAATGGAAAACCTTTTACCATATCCTTTGTGTGTAGCAACTTTAGACCTCCACAATTCAAATGTCCAAATATGGAATGCCATAATAGGAAGCATCTATACTTCAGATTGGAATGTTGCCTTCATTTATGCACCACTTTCTCCTTTTTTGTTATTGCTTGCACTATTTTCTTCTTTTGAACTGCACACACTTTCTATTGTAAATACAGTGCCTAACTTTGCACTTTTTCTTTTATCAACAAGTAGAGTTGCATTCTTCTTCTTGGCTATCTTCAATTTCAATGGGAACATTTTGTTACTTGTCATCTGGATTCTTGCAATAAGTTGATTGTTTGGTAATATATCCATAATCACATAGTGATTATCTTCCATGTAGTTTCAGTATCCTTTCTATAACAATTGTCATGTTCTCATTAGATTATGCTTCAGACCAAAAACATAATATACATCAGGTATAACCTTTTCTTCTCCTTTGTTAGTTAATATGTTTATACTACCTTCGCTGATCCAGGTGGATATCAATGGCCACCACCTTTTCCAATTGGATCAAAACAATTTTCTTGCAATTTTGGTAATTTACTATTTTTAGCAGTTTTTTACTTCCAGGGCAATTTTGAGGGCCTAAATGAAGGTTTTTCGTGATCGAGATTCTCAAATATAGCCAAGGGCTCTGATTAGGCCCCCAAAATGAATCTCCTCAATGATACATTTCCAACGAACTATCGTGAACCCCAAACGGAGATTGTATTCTAAAGTTATGCCTACGGGAAGTTGATACAACAAACTACCCAAAACGGGGTCAACAAAATTGTTGGCTTTTCATCTTCCAGGGTTAGGGTTTTGGATTTTATTTATGATAAAAAGGCCTTTGGAGCCTCATTGTAAAATCATCTTCTTGTGAATGCGAGTAGAAGACGCATCTCTTCTTAAAGATCAGTTGCCATCATTCTAGCGAGTCTTTCACTCCGTATTTTTACAGTCTTTGTACATTTTCTCTCATTAATAGAAAATTGTGTATTATTGTATCTCTATGTTTATGGTTTCATTTCTGATACATTTATTTTATATTATTGGATATATGAGATATCTCTCTACTTGTATTTATTATATCTCCGCTCTCATTTCATGCCAAAAATAATCCAAATCATTTGCCTAAGACAATGACTTAAATATTTATTCCAAGTGTAACCTTGGTTTGGACTAACTCATCCAAACTAGAAAAAAATTCTACGTTTCCTCTGATGTGGTTACTACATCCTCAATCTAAATACCATATGTCACATGGACTTTCTTGAGCAACATTGTGTTCCACTGTGCATACTATATGCATTACTTTAGCGTGGGACATAACCATAGGGTGAGTTTAGTTATTTGTGTTGTTTGAATGATCTCGACCTTGTTTATTCTAATTATATTGTCTCTTTCTACACTCATATTCATAATGTCCATACTTTTTACAGAAATCACATTGAATGTTTTATTTGTTAGTTCTCTGACCACTTGATTGACTAGTACTTGGGTTTTGACCTCTTCCACCAGTATTTCCATTACTTCTACTGCATCCACCTATGACATAAATTCTTTCTCTGCTTCTAGAATGATCTTCCCCCCTTCCTATTCCACGACTTATAGATGACTACTTGAAAAATTCATTCTCAAATGACATGCTAGATCTATTGGATATATGTTCATGATTAATGAGGGAAGCTTGCAGTTCATCTAGACTAAACTGAATCAAGTCTTTTCTCTCTTCTAGATTCACAACAAGGGTGTCAAAATTAGGAGGAAAACTCCTAAGTACCTTCTCAACAACTTTTTTGTCTTCTATGATTTCACCATGAGACTTAATCTGATTTATGAGGTCAATGACATGGGTATTAAATGAATCTACTGTATTTATATCTTCCATTGACATAACTTCAAAATATCTTCTAAGAATTTTTAGTTTTGCAATATTTACTTTGTCCATACCTTGATAAGAGGTTTTTTTATATGTCCCATGATTCCTTGGATGATGCAACTCTTGGGACTATTCTCTCATGCATTGATTGGTGTATGTAAAACATCACCTTTTCATCCTTCCTTCTTTGATCTTTCAAGACATCCTTCTCAGCTTGTGTGAGGGAATTTTATGATGTCTGATCTGTTGGTTCCACATAGCCATTTTCAATTGTCTCCCATACATATTGACCTTGGAACAGTTCTGTCATGGTCAACGAGCAAATCTCATAATTCTTTCTTGTAAAATTGGGAGGTTGCATATTTAGGTAGAAGCCATATTTCACTTTCCAACAAAGTTGTTTCTCTGATAAACTTGCTATGATATAATCTTCTCTAATACAAGATCTCATATCGATGTCATGCGAAGACTACTCTACACAATGCAGTTTCAAATACTGCACACCAAACAGGCTTCGCGATAGAGTTCTCAAAACGAACAACGCTGTGCAGAGACTGCACTATTTGTTGTGTGTTGTGAATAAACACACTTAATGAAATAATTTATGGATGCAGAATAACACAGTTCTATTCGTAATACATAAACTCTGGAATGTGACAAAAGCTCAAAATACACATGAAATACTTGATATTAATAACTTCGACGCACTGCGTGAATACAAGATACAATCACTAAGATGAGCTTCAACTCAAATGACTTCTGTTGAATTTACAGACACAGAGCTTGTGCTCATACTTCTTCAACTCCTCAATTGTTGTTATTTATTCTTTCGTTCTACCTCTCTGCTTCTACTCTACATCATCTACCTCTAATAAAGACTCGAAGCTATATGGACTCCGACTAAGACTTCATGTAGAAGTAATATTGACCTAACATTAAACACTACCATTAATACGACTGACTCTTCAACTACTTAGTTGAACTTGAGAAGATAAAGATCGTCTCCATTTATAACTCCTCTGCTTTCCGACTAACATAGACCAGGTTTGAGTAAACCTGCGACTTTGTATTTGCAGATTGTCCAACATACTGACTGAAAAATCCATTGACTGACAAAACGATTGTCTGACAAATCGACAGAGATGTGAAGATCTCACCGACTTGTAATTGCTATTTCCAGCAATCACAAAGTAGCCCAAATCACCGTTTCTCCCAAGTGAATATTTTATTTTAAAACAAAAATCACTATTAACCTTTCAACAAAAATCCAAGTTCATAGGCATAGCTGGCGAGCAAATACAATATGCACATGTTTACATCATAATTCCATTACATTAAGCAGTTATTTCAGTTTCATAATAGAAAGGATACTACGCTCCAACCAACGTTATGAGGCATTTGGAGAATTGGATAAATTTTTCTATTAATAATAGAATCTTCATGCATGCATACAAGTTGCAAATACATGCTCGATGTGTCATTATTAAGAGAATAGGTTTTCAAAGTAGCGCCTTTTTTCTGGAAAATGGATAGAAAACATCTCTCTCTATATATAAAGTGACCAGAACTTAATGTGGCATATGTTGGCAATAGTGTAGACAACATATGTGAATTTTTTAGAAGCCTTCATGCAATATGCTTAGAGATACTTTTCTGACAATAAACTATAAATTTTTATGTCTTTAAATCTCTGAACGATTTCCTGCTTTCTTACACTTCGTTTCGCATTCAATTTATATACTTCATATTATCTTCTAGCAACAATACGGGAAATGAATACCATCGGGAACAAAGTTCAAAGATGAAGAAATTTGTAAAAGATGTAGTTTAAAATATAATGTCAAGATTCTGTCTCATTACTTCTCGATACCCCTGGGTAAATTACTGTTTAAATTAAATCCTGATTAGTTTTTAACACTATCACTCGTAATATGATAAAACATAATTACCTCAATAGGCTTCCCCCTTATTGGAATCACTCAATTAATCATCTTTTTAATTACAAAATTTGATGTGATGGTCAGGAATTGAGGATGCTAGCATATTCTTCGTTTTATCTCTAAATCAATGAATAAAATTTGCATAATTAACTCTCTTGAATTTATGAATTTCATCGTTCATCATGTTTACTTTTTCACTTTTATTTTACATTATTAAGCAATTACTAAACCTACTTATCAATTGCCACAAACCATAATTTAACAAATCCAGACGAAATTACTTTTGTTTTAACATTTACATTATTAATTTTTTACATTTTACAGTTGTACCACTTATAATTAAATTGTAATTATATCAAGTATTAACAAGGGGCATAAAGACAATTGGAGAGAAACCATTTAACATTTATTTTTTATTTTTTTAATCATTGACAGTTTCATAAATTCTAACCTGCCATGTGGTAGAGAGGAAACATTTATGTATCCTCCCTTTCACTATACCAAGAGAGCCGCAGAGAGGAGTGGATTAGCCCTTTTTATTTTTTACCAATTGATGGTTTCATAAATTCTAATGCCATGTGGTCCGAGGAAACAAACATTTACGCCATGTGGTACGAGGAAACAAACATGTATTATATCCTCCCTTTGACTATGCTAGGGAGAGGAGTGGATTAGCTAGTGTAGTAATGTTGGATGCCCCGTATATTTTGGCATTTAGATTCCACCCATGTTTTTATTTCAATGTGTATATTAATGTATTCATATTTTCCCTAATGCTTAGGGAAACATGGCATGTATGCTTCTTCACTTAAACCAAACCATGTTCTGAACAAAATACTATCATTTTAACACTATGCTTAATCTGGCTTGATTCCTTGCTAACAATATATTTCTTCTTGATGGATATCTTATTTTTAGGGTTAAAGGAACAACCCAATTAATAATGTAAATTAGGTATATTCATTTATTTTGTTTATTTCGTATAACTGCAAGTTGCATGCCATTTCCTGCTAATGACACATTGGTGCAGAGGTGCGAAGATTCGAGGGTGACTATTGAGAATATGTGCGGCTGGTAAAGGCTTATTTATTTATGTTGTCAAGTTCTTGGGTAAAATAGCTATTGTGAAGACTTCTTTATTTATGTTGTCAAGTTCTTGTGTAAAATAAACAATAGCGCTTGCTAGATATCAACATTTTCATTCAAAATCACGGTCATAATTGTTTGCATGGAAGTGTATACATCTTTGGAATAAAGATTCTGAGAGGTAGATGAAAAGAAATGTTTGAACATCATGAGCTTGTTCCATCCAAGGTCCAATATTGTTGCGCACTAAGAGACGTATGCAACAGTTTTGAGAATGGAAACCCTAACTGCAAAGACATGACTATTTATCTTCGCCAGATTATAAAAACTTTTGATATCTTTGAATAGAGCATCCTGGAATGGTTTATTGGGTGTCGTTATTTTCATGGTTTTGTTGAGGCAATGGATGACCTGGAGCTTCACTTCTTCAGAACATATATTAGTAGGTACTTTTAACTTATATCTTATAATTTTTACATTTAAATGTCAAGGGGGAAATATATATTCCAAATATCATTTTCTGTGACTGGGTTATCCCTGATGCAAGGTATAAATTTGGCCGGAAGTCCTACCCCTCAAATAATTTTTTATAACAAGTTACTTTTTAAAAGCTTTTTGGTGATGTTTTATTTTTATTTTTTCCTATCATTTAAATATTATGTATCATATGTTTTTTTTTCCATTTTTATTGTAAATACAAAATCATCCAAGCACAACATAAAATTATTATGAAATTTCGTTTAACATAACTTCATCAAATTGTTTCACATGGAATACAACACCATTAAAAACATAAACATAAAAGCTTAACTCATTACCTTGATATAGCAATTTTCCCACCGTTTCAATTTTGAAAATCACCAAATAAGAGTATTCAACTTATTTCTATGTCTCAATTGAGCATAGATCTTATCATGTACAAAAACAATCGACCAAACAATAAGTAGTATGCATGCAATGATGCCAAGATAGCTACAACCTAAGGGAAAAGAGAAAAAGTAGTTACTAAAGGTTGTTGTAAAAAAAATGACTTGTAAGTTGTGAACCTTACTTGTCCTATAATATTTGTAATTTAGGACATGTACTATGCATGGTCTTTGTTATAAAATTTATAACTTGTGTTATGTATGCTTTACACAAAAATCAACATTCAAATTTAGAAAATTGTTATTATATTATATTATATATATTGTTATTACAATTTATTACATTATATTGTTATTATATCATATTATATATTATAATATTTATTTTTATTATTATATATATATATATTCAAATAAATTGATTTTATCAGTATTTGAAATTATTAAAAATGGAAAAAACAAATAAATACTCATCAAATTTAACCATCAAATTTAACCACTACTAAAATGTTATAAATCTTTATAAATTATATTTTACCAATCCATAAGTTTTTGTTAATTGGAAATAAGCTATAAATCTCTCGAAATTATGTTTTCACCAATATATAAGAAATATAGATTTGTTAATTGGAAAGAAGTTATAAGTCTCTGCAGATTATGTTTTTAATAAGGTATAAAATAGTTTTGATGGAATTTAAAAAAAAATAAAAATTAAATTAACATTTTTTCATATTAATTTTATACTTCAATGTAAAATATTAATAATTAAAAAAAACATTAATATAAAAAACACTTAAAACCTTTATAGAAAACATTAAAATCGGACTTCTTCTCACCTCTAAGTCTCTCAGTCCATCTAAATCTCAATGTAGAAGCTTTTGCTGATTCTACATGCTCTCAGTATACAGATTGTTGCTATTAGTGTGTTTTATTAGATCGTCTTTTAGTGAAGGAACTTCATGAACTTCAGAGTTTTTGGTGGGATTATTGCACAGGAGTGGATTCCAGCGCAGCGGAGGTTACATTTTTAACGAAAGATTTTTTTTTCTTAAAGAATTTGGTTATATTTTTAATGACATTTTTTTTTAAACTTTTAATAAGCATTTAAGATGTAAAATGTTATTTTAATTTTATGTTATAATATACATAGATTATTTTTAGAATAAAAATTTCATTTTAAATTAAATAAAACACTACAATGTATATATATTTTAAATTTTGACTTTCAAATTATATACAATTTGAAAATTAAATCATAAGTAAGGAAAATATTTTTTTTAAGAATTTGGTTATATTTTTAATGATTTTTTATTTTTATTTTTTTATAAACATTTAAGATGTAAAATGCTATTTTAATTTTATGTTAGAATTATAAAATGTTAACAAGTTATTTCTATTTCCAATAATTATGTGAATGCTAAATGTATGGTTCTAATATTATAATAATATAATTTAATTTATATTGATTTCTTAATATATGTGTGTGGGTCTAATGGTTAATAATATGTATTTCCTCAAATCTCCACGGGGGGCAACACTCAGAAGATCATCTAGGGTTTCGGAGCGATGAGAGCGAGCGATTAGGGTTGTGCATCGAGCGATCAGGGCTCGAGGCTCATGGCGGCGCCAGGGGGCGGATCCCCCGCCCCCCCTTCGATTGCCGACGCCTTCCGCAGGCTCATCCACAGCCGTGGGAAGCAGTCTGCACCCCCAGAGATCCCGAAATTCATCAAAAAGTTGGACGAGATTCCGGAAATAGCATTGCCGGAAGAGAATCCCATGAAGATAGCAGTAGCCCTAGCCAATCGAGGGTTAGTCGGTCAGTTTATGGGACTGTGGCCGTCCACCAAAACCACAGACGACTGGATACAGAGGAACTGGAGACCGAATCTAGCCAACGGAGTAACCTGCTACCCGGTAGG
>SNQJ01S0237447.1:0-13749 GCA_010110895.2 Picea sitchensis | reverse complement strand
AAAATGACCCAAATTTTAAAAATACCATGCAAATGTCATAGTTCACTTAGTACACCTATACAACATTGAATCAAATGTCATCATTTATAACATAGTAAAATTTTATGATTATAGAGACCACCATACACATTTTAAATACTCATAAGGATCACGGGGGGCTTCACCTTGTCGACCAATATCTTATCATGTTCATTCATAAAGGGGTTTTTTTCATTATGAACCCACATGTTGTGAATAAATGTGTTAGCATCAAACAATGAAAAGAAAAAAAATCCTACAATGTAATAAAGAAAAAATGGTATAAATCCTTGTTTCATAAGAGGAATGTCACATGAGGATTTAAATTTTTTATGTTCTCTAGAAATTCTTAACCTTGCCAAGACATAAGAGGTGTAAACATGGTGATCTTAGTACCCAAGAAATCTATGTTCCTACAAAACAAAGGTTAGCAAATTTCCTTAAGTAGGGAAGGGATAGTGACAACAATTACCATGAGAGCACAACATTCAAGTAGAGGTGAAAGAGAGAGGAGAAAAGAGATGAGAGGATACCACACTAGGGTTGAACTAGTCAAGGAAAGAGAGGTGAGAGGAAACAACTATTATGAGGTAGGGTGAAATTTGGAAATGCTAGCCTACAACTAGTGAGGGCATTAGAGGTGGAATTATTGTGAGGTGACATGAATGAAGACATGAAGTGATGATGTTAAAACAAACCATCAAAGGCATTGATTATGGTGAGGTGATATTATCAATATTTTGGAAAGGAACCATTGAAGGAAATAATATTAATTGTAAGGTGACATTAATGAGGGCATGTGCCATTGATTCTAGAAAGGCACCTTTGAAGGCATGAGGTGAATATGTTATCATGGGGATGGAAAAGGAACATAAGGAAACAATGTTAATTAAGAACCATCGAAGGTAGGAGGAGAGTGTTGAGAGGAAGGAAATTTCATGTAAATGAAGTTGACCTTATAGCTATAGGCTACAGGATGCAATCACCAAAGATAACCTTTTAGGGAAGATAGAAAGGGAGTGGTGACTAGTCTCAACTAAGGAATGTCATCTCGAATTCATCCCTACTCAAGACAATGAACTAAAGGGAGACAATCAAAGTTGAACTAATCGAGGAAATAGGTGGTCAATAAGAGAAAAGATAAGTCAAGGAAGAGAGGAAAACCTTTCCCTAGTCATCTTAAGGAAAAGGTAAAGAAGAGACATGAATAATAAAGGTATGATAGGCTATGATTCGGGGACTAGAAAAATGGAAGGTGGGAAGAAAACAAAGAGAGTAGGTGTTACCCTAAGAATATCAAGGTGATAATGGAGAAGAAATAGATGGGTAAGAATACCCAGAAAGAACCATCAAATGGACAGGTAGTAGGATGGAGTTCCCTACTAATAAGGATAGGAATTCTAGCCTAAGGGATCTTGGATGAAAAAGAGAAATAAGGGGTAGATTCCATGGGTAAAGGAGAAGTGGAAGGAGGAAGGATCTATTGGAAAGGAAGAGGTTTCAACATAGGAAAAATACAATTAAGAATGTCACTTGGTCATTGAGGGATTTTGTGAGGATTTAGTACTATTAGATATTTAGCACCCAAACTATCCCAAGAAGATATAAGAAAGAGGATTCGAGAGAAGGATTGGGTCACATATCAATGAAGGGGTATCATTAATGTCCAAATGGGATATGGAATCCATGACTAGGTTATTTATGAACCAATAATTAGTATTAAGGTTTAACCAATGTCAAGGGAGAGAAATAATGGCCTTATGTCCTAAATGAAGAGTCTCGAGTCAATCACCAAAAATAAAAACCATGAAGATTCTCAAGTTATGTCATTGAAATCATCCTTGAACCATGACATAGGACCTTCAAAGGGTATCTTTGGCCTACTAGAGGGATATGGGTGCCATGATTAAACCACAACAAAGGCCCTAGAAAAGAACATGTCTCAGTTCCACACATGGCATAGTTATTGGGTACATCATGGTTAGGGTTTTGTAGCACTTGAGTGGGATATGAGGGCCCTAAATGTCACTTTTTAGGCTTAGTCATCATGAAAAACACCTATAAACCACAACACAATCCCTCTCTATGGGGTCCTTAGCATCAGAGTTGGATAAGGACACCATTAGGAGGTTTTTTGCAGTAAGGACCGGTAGGGAGGCCTTAACCAACACATCACTCATTTGTATGACTTCCGTGAAGGCCTCCAACTAGGATACAGGTGCCATGTGTAGGTTTTGTTCCCTAGAAATGGGTCTTAACACCTAAAAATGGTTAAGGGAGGAGTAAAGGACTTAAGCCATAATTGAACCTTCTCAAGCTTATGTGCCATGAACAACACCTAGAAACCATGACATGAGCTCTCAATTTAATGTATTTGGCCTAATATTTGGACATGAGTGGCATTTATATGTTTTGCATACTACATATGGGTCTCGAGGCTAAGATGTAGTCATCACATGCAGAGACTAAGATAAACGAAATGGAGGCTAATATGTTGAAAAAAATTTCATTATATTTTGTAATTGAACACACATTGTCCCTTGTACATCGCATTAGAATGGTGTGGTCAAGAGAAAGCATCCAACTTTAAAAGAAATGGCTATTACTACATGATTCAATCTAGTAATCTTCCCCCTAAGTTTTGGGCCAAAGCCATTAATTGTGCCAACTACATATTGAACCACACTCCTACTAAGGTTGTGCATATTGTAATAATAGAAGAAGCATGGAGTAAAAACAAACCATATGTTAGAAACTTTCATATGTTTGTCTATGATGCTTAGTCTCACATTCTCGATGAGAAGAATACATTTTTAGAGCTCAAGAGTAAAAATGTATTATTGTTGGTTATTTAGAGAATGTAAAATGTAATCACCTTTATCTACACCACACTACAAAGGTGATGCTCACAAGAGATGTTTAGTTTAATATGGTTTTTGGGCTTGTGAACCTAGTTTGATTTTTGTGCCATATTTGGCCTGTGAACCGATTTTTCCATTTACTCCTCCGTCAATTTCTTATTATTATTATTCCAATATTATTTCCCTTGTATGGATGATAATTCTTCTTTTGAAAAAGACAATGAGGAGGGAATTCCTACTCTAAATACTCCTCTTGCTCCTAAATCTTTGATGCAGGAGTATTGTTCCAAGCCAGATATGCGCCAGCTAGTCAGCACATCAAAGTGCGCATTCAATGGAGAGGACAGGCCCAGCCCTCTCACTTTCAAATTTTGAATTTGAATTAATAGTATTAAATGTTGTAAGGCCGGTAGAGCCCAAAAGCCATGCATATGTGCAGGCTTTAGATTTAGGTTGCATTAAATGGTTGTAAGGCTGAGATCTAGATCCAATTTGGACTAGATAGCCATTCAATATAATTGAATGTAAATTAATGAGAGTTGGTGAGGATGGAGGGAAGAGCTCGAGGAGCCCCTCTTTGTAAAACGATCTTCTTTGTATCTAGACGTTAGTTGAGAGAGATAGAGAAGAGAGTAGAGGAGATTCAAGACTCTGTTGCAGTCCGAGCTCGAACACATTGTAAAGAGGCATTTCTTGATTAATACGAACATAGCAGTTTTTCCTGCATGTTATTCTGTGTATGTTAATGAATGCCATATGTGTGTTATGATATGTTGTAGATGTATGTTAGGTATGCATTTTTCGATTACAGACAGAAGTCGTTGTCTATTGAGTTTTTTGATTCTAGGTCTGGGTTCTTTGTGGCTTCATGTAAGAGTGTGTGACAGAGTGCTGCAGTCTCTGTAAGCGAGTGGAAGGAGTGCACTTCTGAAATCTGTAGAATTTCAGACAGAGACGTGCCAGGAGGGCGCACCAGAGGAATTCATTGACTCAAGGAGAAGCCTCAAGGTTGTTGAACACCTTGGAGGTAAGACTGTGCAGAGGAAGGAACAGAGAAGACAAAATTTCTGAGAATTCTGTGAAAGCTCTGCCAGACTGGCATTGAGCAAATGTACAGGGTGCATTGAGGAGAAATCTATTTGAGTTTAGCAAGAAGACAGAGTCACCTAGGATTCTGTGGAAGCTTTTCCAGGAGGGCATTGAGTAAGTGTGAGTGTACACAGAAGGACCTCTTGTCTGAGTTCAAAGAGAAGAGAAGTGTCAAAGGAATACCTTCACAGGGTTACTGAACACCCTATAGGCTCAGCAAGGAGTGCTTGAGCATAAGTTGTCAGAGGGAACTTACATCCTTTCAAGGAGAGAAAGGGACGGAGACCTTTGAGGTCAAAGCCTTATATAAGCTCAGAAGAGATAGCACTATTTCGTGTAGGGACCCTGTAAGAGTGCAAAGGTCGAGAAACCCTTTGGGGGGTTCAGAGTTTGAGAAAGCTCACGAGGAACAGTGCCTTTGCCCATAGAGTGATAGCTGTAAGGAGTACAAAATTTAGGGAAACATTTCAAGGTTTCACAGTCCCGAAGCTCAGGAGGGGGAACACCTCTTAGAACGCAGGTGAGACCCGAGGTCATAGGGTTCGCAGAGAATCAAAGGCCGAGACCTTTGAAACTTGGAAAATCTTCTAAGGCAGGAAAGAAGAAGCGTAAGCTCATGAGGGAGCACAACTTCCGTTAGATCAGCTGGAGAGGACGAGATCTAGACCATTGAATATAGGTCCAGGCAAGTAGGAGGAGAGTGCACAGGAAAAAGAGATCTGGGCCATCAGATCTGGGTGCATGGACCGATAGCCATCGGATCCAAGAGAAGCTACATGAGGTTTAACCCTCACATGTGAAGAGTGGACTGAAAGGGGGATTTCGGCATTTCAGACACCTGGGATGCAAAGGGTAAGAGTTCGGGACTCTTGACCCACGAAAATCCCGAAAGGATCAGAGCCATCGAATCTGGGGAGGCTCACAGTCGTTGATTCCCCTTTGGAGCGGAAGACCGACATTTCGAGCTTCGGTACTTCGATATTTCGGATAACAGAAGCTTGAAGGGGCAAGGAGTTGTTGCAGTCGGGATCACGAAGTCCCAAAACGTGAATTCCTGAAAACATAGCGAGGAGTAGTGTCGGGCCACGAGACAGGGTCACATATTTCGACATTTTTGGATTTGACTTTTCAGAAATTCCAAGGACAAGAGGTCGGGGAGCTTTGAGCTGGAAATCCCTGAAGTCGCGAAACGCGACATATCTTTAGAGTGGGGTTGCGGTCACTCGTTTCGGAAGTTTAGGATTTGACATTTCGGCCATCCCAAGGATAAGAAGTCGGGCACTTGACATTGAAAGTCTCGAAGTCGCAAAACGCGACATACCTTTGGAGTTAGGCGGTGGTCACATGGACAAGATGTGGGCTGGGGCTAATGGTTGTTGAGCCCTTTCGGTATTTCAGCATTTCGGGTTTCGGAGGATTAAGGATTCAAAGGACTCTACAGCAGTATTTTCGAAGATGTGAAACTCGAAAAGCATTTCTTGGCCTAGCCGAAGGGTGAAGACTCACGCTTGGTGCATGCTTGTGCCAGTGGAGTTTTCGGGAAAGGACCTATGGATCGGTTTCGTTGGGTTTTAGTGAAGGCCCGAAAGAACCATTTTGGTTCTGTGGATACGAAGGGAGAACGATCCTGTAGTGGATTCTGGCCCAAGGGTCGAGGTTCTGCATCAAGATTGAAGCAAAGGTCGAGAAACCCTTTGGAGGGTTCAGAGTTTGAGAAAGCTCAGGAGGAACAGTGCCTTTGTGCACAAAGAGATAGCTGCAAGGAGTACAAAAGTCGAGGAAACCTTTCAAGGTTTCACAGTCTCGAAGCTCAAGAGGGGGAACACCTCTTAGAACGCAGGCGAGACCCGAGGTCACAGGGTTCGCAGAGAATCAAAGGCCGAGACCTTTGAAACTTGGAAAATATTCTAAGGCAGGAAAGAAGAAGCGCAAGCTCATGAGGGAGCACAACTGTCATTAGATCAACTGGAGAGGACAAGATCTGGACCATTGAATCTACGTCCATTCAAGTAGGAGGAGAGTGCGCAGAAGAAAGATATATGGGTCGTCAGATCTGGGCACATGGACCAATAGCCATCGGATCTAGGAGAAGCTACACGAGGTTTAACCCTCGCATGCGAAGAGTGGACTGAAAGGGGGATTTTGGCATTTTGGACGCCGGGGATGCAAAGGGTAAGAGTTCGGGACTCTTGACCCACGAAAATCCTGAATGGATCTGAGCCAACGGATCTAGGGAGGCTCACAGTCGTTGATTCCCCTTTAGAGTGAAAGACCAACATTTCGGGCTTCGGTACTTCGGTATTTTGGATATCGGAAGATCAAAGGGGAAAGGAGTTGTTGCAGCTGGGATCGCGAAGTCCTGAAACATGAATTCTCAAAAACATAGTGAGGAGTAGCATCGGGCCATGGGACAGGGTCACATATTTTGGCATTTCGAGATTCAACTTTTCGGTAATCCCGAGGACAAGAGGTCATGGGTGCTTTGCGCTGGAAATCCTCGAAGTCATGAAACATGACATATCTTTGAAGTGGGGCTACAGTCATACATTTCAAAAGTTCAGTATTCGGCATTTCGTCCATCCCGGGGACAAGAAGCCAGGCACTTGACATTGAAAGTCCCGAAGTCCCGAAACGCGACATACCTTCGGAGTTAGGCGGTCACAGAGGAAGCAGTCACATGGACGAGATGTGGGTTGGGGCTAATGGTTGTTGACCCCTTTCAGTATTTCAACATTTTGGGTTTCGGAGGATCGAGGAGTCAGAGGACTCCGCAGCAGGATTTACGAAGACGCGAAACCCGAAAATCATTTCTTGGCTTGGCCGAAGGGTGAAGACTCATGCATGGTGCATGCTTGTGCCAATGGCGTTTTCAGGAAAGGACCTGTGGATCAGGTTCATTGGGTTTCAATGAAGGCCCGAAAGAACCATTTCGGTTCTGCGGATTCGAAGGGAGAACGATCCTGTAGCAGATTCTGGCCTGAGGGTCGAGGGTCTGCATCAAGTGGTATCAGAGCCACTTTCTGTCTATAGACTGCAGGCAGAGGGAGGCAGAGTAGATAAGGGAAATACTCTGATACACATCAAGTGGTATTAGAGCATGTTTCTGTCGGTATATTGCAAGCAGAGGGAGTCAGAGGAAAGAGGAAGACAGAGTGTTGAAGCTCTATGGTGATTGGTGTAGGATGCAACAATCAATAGATAGTCAGGAGGACTGTAGGAGAAGATGGAAGAACTCACGGTTGTAGAGTGACAACATCAGACTTTCCAGGAGGGTAGGTAGGAGGCAGGAAGATGGCTACTGAAGTTCATAAGCGTGGTCAAAGAGAGGACTGACAATAGCAGCAGAGAAATCCGGAGATGGATAAAGAGCTCACCGAGATCAGAGCGAGGATGAAAGAGCTAGCACTGCGGGTGCAGTAGGATGCAAGAGTACGATGGGTATATGAATGGCCCATGAAAACAAAGGTGAAATGGCCAATCAAATAATTGTTGGCTAGAAGACAACGGAGGCTGATTAGAGGATGGTTTAGGCATGTTGAACGTCTCGGAGATGAACAAGAAGTGGTTCATATGTGTGAGCCAGAAGTTGGGAGAAATCTCAGTGATGATGAGGAAAAGAGATCACTAGAAGATATCAGAGACTGTCAAGCGAGCAATGAGGAATTTTCAATTTTCAAGGTGGGCAATAAGAAGAGGTCATAGGATGATCTCAAACACTGCCAAGAAGGTAGTGAAGAAAGTTCAGATTTCCAAGTGGGCAATGAGATGGGATCAATGGATCTCATAGACTGCCAAGAGGGTAGTAGAAAATTCCTAAATTTCTAGGTGGGCAGGGGAAAATAATTGAGACTGTCTAAAAGTCTCGGGAGCTTAGAAGTGAGTTCATGTCAGTAAGGAGTCCTGATAGAGATGGGATCGATTAATCTCATAGACTGTCGGGAGGGAAGAGAAGAAATCCCATGTTTCCAGGTGGGCAAGGGAGAGTAGATGAGACTGTATGAAAGTCTCATGAACTCAGAGGTGAGTTCATATCAGCAAGGACAACTGACAGAGAAGGAAGATCAGAAAAGAATTCTGATGATTGGAGGAATAGAAATATTCATGCCACTTAGCTCAGTCGAGGCCAGTGTGTGTATTGTCGATGCAGCAATAGCAGAAAGACAACCAACGGTGACTTTCAAAGAAATCGAGTAGACACTGACGTTTACCCAAGGAGAAGGAGATGAGTATTCGGAAGAATGGCTCAAAATTTTCAGCCAGGAAGCTGGAAAGGAGATAACTGCAGCATGGGAGCTTGCAGTAGCAGAAGAAGAGGAGGAAGCAGACAACATGGATTTTGCTGATCTGTGTGAAGAATTGGAAGCCCTGGAGAAGAGCGTGAAGGTGCAGGGCATGCACATCCAACATATCAGGTTGGAGACAGAGGGAGAATACCATCCCAAGGAGTGATTGGAGGAAGGTGGGAATACACCAGCAAAATAAATGGCAGAAGCAAAGTTGTTAAAGGAAGAAGCTGAGAAACAACTCAGTAATAAGACTGTAGAGATGAATTTTGTAGCAGAGTGGCCAGCTAGTGCCACAAAAGAGGAAGAAGATGGCATGGGGGATCTAGTAGATCTACCCACTAATGAAGAGGAAGTGCAACCAAGGAGACTGCAAAAGGAGAGCCAGCCATTGTAGCAACTGAACAGAGGAGAACCTGCCATAGCAGCAGGGAAGAAGATGCAGTAGCAGCAGCGAAGCGATGGAGCAGATGGACAGATCCAAAGAACTGTTTAGGATCCAGGTGGATTTCAACAGTGATGTTGGGAAGCTCATGAGCATGAGCTCATGAATTTTTCACAGAAGAGGAATATGATGCAGGAGCATCAATCCAAGCCAACTACGCGCCAGCCAGTCAGCACATCAAAGCATGCATTCAATGGAGAGGAGAGGCGCAACCCTCTCACTTTCAAATTTTGAATTTGAATTAATAGTATTAAATGTTGTAAGGCTGGTAGAGCCCAAAAGACATGCATATGTGCAGGCTTTAGATGTAGGTTGCCTTAAATCGTTATAAGGCTAAGATCTAGATCCAATTCAGACTAGACAGCCATTCAATATAATTGAATGTAAATTAATGAGAGTTGGTGAGGATGGAGGGAAGAGCTCGAGGAGCCCCTCTTTGTAAGAAGATATTCTTTGTATCTAGATGTTAGTTGAGAGAGATAGAGAAGAGAGGAGAGGAGAGTTGAGACTCTGTTGTAGTCCAATATCAAACACATTGTAAAGAGGCATTTCTTGATTAATATGAACAGAGCAGTTTTTCCTACATGTTATTCTGTGTATGTTAATGAATGCCATATGTGTTTTATGATATGTTGTAGATGTATGTTAGGTATGCATTTGTCGATTACAGACAGAATTCGTTGTTTGTTGAGTTCTTTGATTCCAGGTCCGGGTTCTTTGTGGCTTCATGAAAGAGTGCATGACAGAGTGTTGCGATCTCTGTAAGCCAATGCAAGGAGTGCACTTCTGAAATCTGGAGAATTTCAGACAGAGACGTGCTAGGAGGGCGCACCAAAGGAATTCATTGACTCAAGGAGAAGCCTCAAGGTTGTTGAACACCTTGGAGGTAAGACTGTGTAGAGGAAGGCACAGAGAAGACAAAATTTCTGAGAATTATGTGAAAGCTCTGCCAGACGGGCATTGAGAAAATGCATAGGGTGCATTGAGGAGAAATCTATTTGAATTCAACGAGAAGACAGAGTCACTTAGGATTATGTGAAAGCTCTGCCAGGAGGGCATTGAGTAAGTGCAAGTGTACACATAAGGAACTCTTGTCTGAGTTCAGAGAGAAGAGAAGTGTCAAAGGAAGACTTTCACAGGGTTACTAAACACCCTGCAGGCTCGGCAAGGAGTGCTTGAGCATAAGTTGTCAGAGGGCACTTACATCCTTTCAAGGAGAGAAAGGGATAGAGACCTTTGAGGTCAGAGCCTTAGATAAGCTCAGAAGAGATAGCACTATTTCATGCAGGGACCCTGTAAGAGTGCAGAGGTCGAGAAACCCTTTGGAGGGTTCAGAGTTTGAGAAAGATCAGGAGGAACAGTGCCTTTGCACACGGAGCGATAGCTGTAAGGAGTACAGAAGTCGGAGAAACCTTTCAAGGTTTCATAGTCCCGAAGCTCAGGAGGGGGAACACCTCTTAGAATGCAGGCGAGACCCGAGGTCACAAGGTTCACAAAGAATCAAAGGATGAGACCTTTCAAACTTGGAAAATCTTCTAAGGCAGGAAATAAGAAGCACAAGCTCATGAGGGAGCACAACTGTCGTTAGATCAGCTAGAGAGGATGAGATCTGGACCATTGAATCTATGTCCAGGAAAGTAGGAGGAGAGTGCACATGAGAAAGAGATCTGGTTGCATGGACCGATAGCCATCGGATCCAAGAGAAGCTACACGAGGTTTAACCCTCGCATGCGAAGAGTGGACCGAAAGGGGGATTTCGGCATTTCAGACACCGAGGATGCAAAGGGTAAGAGTTCGGGACTCTTGACCCACAAAAATCCCAAAAGGATCTAAGCCATCAGATCCGGGGAGGCTCACAGTCGTTGATTCCCCTTTGGAGCGGAAGACCGGCATTTCGGGCTTTGATACTTCAGTATTTCAGATACCAGAAGCTCGAAGGGGCAAGGAGTTGTTGCAGTCAGGATCGCGAAGTCCAGAAATGCGAATTCCCAAAAACATAGCGAGGAGTAGCATCGGGCCACGAGACAGGGTCACATATTTCAACATTTTGAGATTCATCTTTTCGGCAATCCCAAGGACAAGAGGTCAGGGGCACTTTTCACTGGAAATCCTCGAAGTCACGAAACGCGACATATCTTTAGAGTGGGGCTTCAGTCACATGTTTCGGAAGTTCGGGATTCGGCATTTCAGCCATCCCGAGGATAAGAAGTCGGGCACTTGACGTTGAAAGTCCTGAAGTCGTGAAACGCAACATACCTTCGGAGTTAGGTGGCAGTCACAAAGGAAGCGGTCACATGGATGAGATGTGGGTCGGGGCTAATGGTTGTTAAGCCCTTTCGGTATTTCGGCATTTCGGGTTTCTGAGGATCGAGGAGTCAGAGGACTCTGCAGCAGGATTTCCGAAGACGTGAAACCCGAAAAGAATTTCTTGGCTTAGCCGAAGGGTGAAGACTCACGCTTGGTGCATGCTTGTGCCGGTGGATTTTTTGGGAAAGGACCTGTGGATCGGGTTCATTGGATTTCAGTGAAGGCCCGAAAGAACCATTTCGGTTCTGTGGATCCGAAGGGAGAACGATCCTGTAGCGGATTCTGTCCCGAGGGTCGGGGGTCTGCATCAAGCTTTACCATTTCCAATATGGGTTCAATAAACTTTGGAATTGCTAGCCCTAGTGCACATGGCTTAGTAACTCAGATTGTTTTTATTAGCAATGTGCACTAGGGACCAAAAACATATGCATCCTCACATGAAGTGAACAATTCATTTAACAAAAATTGAAACCAATTAAAACCTAATGCCTTGCACATATAAATTAAGTATGGAAAGAGTGTACAAAGAACACTTACCCTTGGGATATTTCCTCATCAATCGATAACTCATTAGTTGAGATGCGATTCAAAACAAAGTTACAAGGATTGGGAAAATTTGTAGTTTACTAATTGTTTGATGAAACAATTTCCATGGCATTGAATTATTTTCTCTATGAAGCCCTAAAATATGTATCCTAGAGATTGTAGGATTCATTTACCAATCTTGGCGGCATGACTCCTCTGTCAAGTTGGGGTGCTCCTTTGTCTCCTATGTCGAGTTGGGCCATTATCTCCTCTGTCTCCTATGTCGAGCCAGACCACCAGTGTCTGTATATACGATCGTGATTGATATTTGTCTAGAGGGGAGCTATGGCAGTCGAGATACTAGGGTGAAGTTGGGAGGCATGAGCTAGGGAGATATGGTGTAATAGAGAGCTAGGAAGCTAGGGTGCATTTGGGAGACGAGGGCTAGGGAATGTAGTTGATATATACTCTTGAGCCTTCAGGATATACTCTCAAGCAATGGATGTCAAGATATGGACTAGATCGACTGTTACAATGGTCGAGGGAAGTCAAGATATGGAGTCGCGAACGTAGTTTTTGGTTATATATTTTATATAATATATAAATTATAAATATAAAAAATATATAATATATATTATATGTAATATATAATATATATATTGTATATTTATAACTAATTAATATATATATTATAGATAAGGAATTAAGATTTCAAAAATTGGTGTATGCCACTGTGAGTGTCCAACACATGGTATGACATTGATGAAGACGATCATGACGATATGACAATGAAAAGGATGACGATTACAATGACAATGAAAATGATGACAATGACGATGACGATGGTGATGAGTAGGATGTCGACAATGTTGATTAACAATGGTGAGAATGACAATGAGGATGACATTGGTATGAGGATGGTGATGGTGACAATGAGAACGACAACGATGATAATCAGAATCATCACTTTCCATCGTCATCTCTTGGTTTTTCATTCCACCCCTCAGGAATTCCAAGGTCCATTTATTAACATTTTGTTCAAGGGCCATCTCATTTGGTGTTTAAATACACAATGATGACCCCATTGTAGCTTATACCCTTAATTGTAACTTATATGTTACTACAAACCAAAATACAAAATAAGTTTTTCTCTCTTTGTGAACCATGGATGAGTATTAAAATTCCTAGATATTCTCATAATACTTTAGAGTGGGAAATTACATAGTTGTTACCACAAAAGGGGAAAATTTATCCAATTGTAAGAAATGGTTTAGCATTGACCCATGCATGAAAGAAAGTGTGGCTAAATGGCGTCTTGTACACAATTTTTACTCGGTGGTCGTCATCATTTGCACATTCAACCAATTAAGTAATAGAAGCTTACAAATTCAAATGAACCATAAACATCACCTATGATTAAGCATGTTATATATAATGGTGTTATAAACATCAACTATGGTACATCAATGATTCACATAAATAATGAACACAAAGCAACTTTGAAAACATAAATATACATTAATTAAAATAATAGGTAGTTTTGTATATGATACTAACACATAACTACAATGCCTCTTTTATTTCTCCCCATGGGGACATCAATAACAAGACCATCCACCTATCATCATAAGAAAGCAACATTTTTGCCTATAAAATTGTAATTAATGAATAATTCATCATAGGATTCAAATTGTGTTTACCAATAACACAAATATATGTTTTTGGAAATGTTTTGGACACAAAATCCTCTTTGTAATTTTCACATGCCATAAATATGAAAATTTCCTAAAATCTACTTCACCTAAAACTATTCATAAATCCTACAATATTTTCATTTATATGTAGTTTTCCATCAATATAAACATGATCTTTGAGTTAATCACCATGTAAAAGAACATTGTATGTTGATATGTTATATCTACATGTTGCAACCCTCAAATAGTCAATAAGGGAGTAATGTTATATGACATTGAAAGAACTTCAAGACTACCTTGTTTGAACAACCATGGATGAGTATAAAAAATCCTATATATTCTCATAAGATTTTAGAAGGGGAAATTACATAGCTGTTACCACAAAAGGGGAAAAGTTATCCAATTGTAAGAAATGGTTTAACATTGACCCATGCACGAAAGAGAGTGTGGTTAAATGATGTGTTGTAATAAAATTCTAAAGTTGGAGGTAAGGAAATATCTAAAAGGTCTTCCCTATCATCATATTG
>SNQJ01S0237446.1:0-13750 GCA_010110895.2 Picea sitchensis | reverse complement strand
AAGGAAAAGTCGGCCCCAACAAAACTGGCAGAACCACTATAAATACAGGGCACCAGTTCTCATTTGACAACATCTCAGAATTGTAGTTCCCAGTTTGGTGCGCACTACAGCTCCAGTTTGGTGCGCACGTGTGGAGGAGGACTGCAGGTGCAGCTGCAGCAGCAGATTTTTCAGTGTACGCTTGGACTATCTATTGGTGAGGGTTTGGACTATCTGATCAGCTTTTTGTGATGCGCTATCCTTGGGGAAAGGTGCGCTACCCCTTGTTTGGTTATCTAGCTTAGGGTTTGCTTCCGGAGGAATTCTCAGTCAAGGTTAAGGTGCTCGGAGGGAGGCTTTGGCCTATGGTAGGGTGACGAGGGTATCGTCAATGGTAAAATGAGCACACCATCTTCTATATTCTGATAACACCCCTATACAAAATCCACAAGGACCAAATTTTTACATTTTTCATAAAAAATAATTAAAATTTCCAATTTGCAGAAAAATTTAATTATTAAAAAATCCTATCAAAACCTAACGGAATTCCGCAAGACTATAGGAGATGTCTAGCATGGTCATTTACAACAATTTCAAACCTTAGTCACCCAATGGGCTCGATCATTAGAATGCCTTTCACCACTTTGGAGGATTATTGAATTAAAAACTCAAGGGTAATTAAAATTGTCAAAAAGCAAGATAAATTACCTGAGGAAAAAAACACTCGATGAAAGGGCTTCCCTAATGATCAAGTCCTAGGCAACTAAATAAAAATTAACCCATGCTAACATATTACAAAATTATCCCTCGCAGGGGAGCGGACATTTCGTGTACATAGAAAGAAGTTTTGGGGGCATAATTGCCCTGCTGAGCCATAAGTTTTCAAACTTGTTGTACCACAAGGTACATATCTTCATGGTACATGACGTTGACACCTAGTTGAAATAGGTGGTCCACAGGGTTCATCCTGATCAACCTGCATCAATGGACCTGCAACATCATTCCCCAAAAATTGAGGCATAGTGGGTTTGGGGGATTTGGTGTACAAGTGGGGGTGGCTCTGCATGGTAGTGCATGAATGGCTACCCTCTCCATTGTTTGAGCCCCCATCACTATTCTGATTCTGCTTCATTGGGCCCTCTAAGGAATTCTTAGCTAGCTGCCCCATAAGGTCCATCATGACCTTTTGATCCTTCGCCAAATCATTCAAAATATTAAACAAACTGTTGATCTTGGCATCATCTTCTTCCCCCATAGTTCCTTTTCCCTTAAGTATGATTGATGGTGCTGCCTCCCATGTTTCTTCTTTTCTAACGACTTCTTCTTCTTCTCATACGACGGGATCTGGTGTTCTTTCCCTACGTCTTCTGTAGGTAACGTTCTGCTTGTCTTCTGGTCTCATAAATCTGATTATAAGTGCCCCTCAAAGCCCACAGCTGTAGAGAAACATGCTCTGAGACCATTGTAAAATACATGTTTCCGTCCTTATACACACTTGCAAACGTGGACTAAGTCTCAATCCACTTAGTGTGTCCTTGGAGGCACAATGGTTAAGTTCAAGCTCACTGTCACCTCGACTTGAACTTCTTCTGTCTAGGCTTACTCCTAGGGAAGCCAAGAGGGATAGACCCTAGTTACTATGTGAGTTATTAGATTGATTCTAAGAGCTAATTTTAACTTGTTAGAGGTTGGGGGAAACTAACCTATATGAGAGGCAAACGATGCAAATGCAAAACTTTCAATGCAAAGACAAACCTTTCCCTAGGACAACTAAGACTAGTGCCTAAGGTTGGGCAAATGGGGTTAGCTAAAATACACAAAGGTTAGAAAGAATAACTTAACAAAACTTTACAATTAGATTAGATACAAGGAAATGAAACAACTATCAACACAATAAAGAATACAAAGAATTAGATGCTACAACAATGTACAACTATTAACAAATGAAAGAAGCAAGCACTTGTTAGATCTAACTTCTAGTAGAGCAATGATTGAACTAACTCAAATTGATTTTTGCAGGAATTAAAGGAGAAAGATCAAATTGCATCCACAACAAACACAACACAACACAAACCCAAACTTGAAGTGCCCCAAGAGAGGTGCGCAACTTCAAGGGGGATGCTCAATGGCTCCAATGCGCAACTTCAAGAGAGACAAGATCAGAAAAGGAAGCCTCCATGGACTAAGTGCACAACTCAAGAGGAAAGAAAAATAAAGCTTGGAAAATGGCTTCCATGGGCACTAAGTGCGCAACTCCTAAGATTAACAAATCAACCACCCACAATGCTCAATAAAATTGCTTGAAAGATAACTTGAATTGAAAGTGTGGCAGAAAGTAAAGAGCATGAACCATGAAAATGAAATGTGAAGTTAAACCATAGGTTGCTTGTGGATATATTTTAGTATTTAGGTTGATTGGGTGAAGTTGAATCCTAGACTTGGTGACTTTCCCAAAACTCCCACTGCTTTGGCTAAAAGGACTGTTGGGTGCTCAATAAGCAAGGCAAACAAGGCCTTGCCCTAGCTCCACAGGTCAATTCGAGAAACAAGGGTGCTCAACGAGGGGAACACCTAGTGCCGTGAGATCATCCCTGATCTAGCACCCCAAGCCGCCTCCACAAGTTCCTTGTTTGATGGCGAAATTTGCAACAGTTAAGGGTGTTCTAATTAGACTAAATAAGTTGATCCCCTACGAGTCTAAGATAGATTGATTGAGCAACTTAAAGATTAATTGAGTTAAGTGCTTGAAATAAAGTAAATTGCAAGTGCTTGAAAGAGAGTAAATAACAAATGCTTGAAGGAAATGTAAGTTACAAGTGCTTGAAAGAAATGTACAAGTAAATAAACTATTCCTCCATGGGCTTAAGCAAATGAAAAGATGTGCTTCTAAAACATAAAGATATCACATGAATTTGAACAATAGAAGCAATAAACCATCAACCATCTACCTAGTCTTACGGTATTGCGTGGGTGGCAAAGCCAATCCTCTTTGCAGGGTGTAGGAAAACAATAAAGAATGAAATAACTTAAAATAAAACTAAACTACTTGCAACCTCAACAAAGACACAAGATGGAGGGCAAGCCTACCGGTTTTGTGCCCAATAGGGTGAAAAATAAAAGCATGGAAATAAATAACTTAACTTGGAAAGAAAGAAATAGATACTAGCCACACAACCTTGCCTTAAGGACAAGTGGGGAAAACTTGAAGTAAAATAACAACGCTGAAATAAAACAACTAACTAGCCATACAATTTTCCATGGATGGCTAGGCCAATCCACTATGCAAGGTGTAGGCAAATGAAGAAATAAAAATTGTAGAAAATTTAAATCTTAGAGAAGTCCAAGCCCAAGAGACTCTCTTTGTGCTTGCTTACAATGAAGAACGAAAGAAGAGATGTTGGGAAGATGTTACCCCAACTTAGGAGGCTTCTCTTGGATGTTTAGGTGCCCCAAATGGGTTGTAGATCCTCATTTTTGATGCAAACCTGCAACAAATCAGCAAGGAAAACCTTGCTGGAAAAACTGCAAAAACACCAAAACAACAAGTAAAATGTATATAGATGACCTATCCTAACATGTTAGAATGCCAAAAACATAATGGAAATGAACATAAATAAGAAACAAAAATTATTAGAGGGTAAAAGTGGGTGAAATGGAAGATTTCTAGATCTGAAATCTTCACACAAACCCCTAGGTAATCCTGTAAATCTTGAATGCTAAGCTACAAGAAACAAGAGGAAGTGAGTAGATCTAAGTAGTGAACCAAAATACTTTGAAATTACTAAATAGAAGCTCACTAGATCTATGATAAAACTACCACAAATCTATCCAAGGAAAATACTTTGCTTGGAATTCCTACTCTAGATCTCTAAGCTAAGCCTGCATAAGAAAAACACAAAGGAACAAGATCACCTCATAATAAGATGGCACCAAGAAGACTCTCAACACCATGGATCCTCCAAAGATTTCTTTATTCACCAAGAAAGGTTGCTGCAAATACTTGCAACAAACTTTACACAATAGCAAGAGGCAAAAGAGAGAAAGGGAGAAGAGTGGGAGAGGAGAGATTTTGGCATAGTAACAATACACTGAGAATAGATGAGAAAAGAGGGAGGGGAGGCCTTCTTTTATACTTGGGAACCAAGAGTGACCCCTCTTGGATGCTTTCCAAGTGTCATTCATTTGAGGGAGATTGAGCATCTCAAGGGGGGTGCAACTCTAGGGTTTTAGTCACTTTTAGGGTTTGAGAGTTGGATGAGGGGGAAGGGGAAACACTTTTGACATGGTCCAATGTGAGATTAGACCAAGGGGGGCGCACTTAGGGAGAGAGATCCTTTTCTTAATTAATTTTTCACTTTTCATGATTTTCTCTCCAAGGGGGGCGCAACTTCCCTAGGGGGGATGATGGATTGAGGTGATGGCTAGGTGAGGGGGTGAGATAAAGTTAGGAAATGTGTTTCACTAACTTAGAAAATGGGTTAGGCAACTTCTCCCACTCTTTCTCTAATCGTTTTGCTCATTTTTACAAAAAAATGACATTTTGACTTTGTCAATTAAGCAATGAAATTGCTGACTCTAGAGTGACTTGGAATCCTCATGGTCAATGACCTAGCAAAACTTGTCCAATTGAGCTGAAACTTGGTCTAAGGGTGTAGGGGATCTCATTCCATTTCTTTTGAGTACTCACACCCTTATAAAAAATCCCAAGGACTTAGTTTTTACATTTTTACATAAAAAATAATTAAAATTACCATTAATTGGGTAATTTAAAAAAATAAAAAAAACTATTTTGACTCAATGGAATTCCGCAAGACTCTAGGAGATGTCTAGCATGGTCATTTGCAATATTCCTAGACCCTAGTCACCCATTGGGCTTGATCATTAGAACACCTTTCACCACTTTGGAGGATTATTGTGGGAGTGAAAAACTCAAGGGTAATTAAAAAGGTTGGTTAGGCCAAATTAATTACTCGAGGAAAAAAAACACTCGATGAAAAGACTTCCCTAATGATATATTCATACAAAGTTACAAACATCATGAAATATCATAACTGGTAGCAAGTAATAAAGTTTGATAACAACAAAACATAATGTAGCAATAACACCTGGCAAGGAAGATTGTCTAACTGCTTGATAAATTTATTGCTTGGGAAATGACTCGAATCTCCTATAAGTCTCCTCTCATATATGCTATGCTTCCACAGAAATAAGAGAGCTGTAGGTGCGTCCCATAACATAGATGTAGAGTGATTGGGAGAGGAATATGTACCAGAAATATTGACCCACTCAGGAAATATTGCACCAGAACTGTGAGTACTCAGTTGCTGCTCCTCTTGTCACTAGAATGCACCCAGCCTGTGATTATGTGTATATCAAACCCATAACATAAACCCAACACTGTATTCGATTTGTTTTCTTCTTGGAAAGTGTTATCAGATGAGCACCCAACGCTCAACAAAGCGATACTTATGCTATCAGCAAGAATATGATCCCGTCTCAAGAGAAGTTGTGCCCAGAACTCAGCAGGAATATCCTCTAACAGTGATCCATGATTTTCCTAAAAGATTTTACCCTTCCACCATAAAAAATCGACCACATATGAAAGGTCTCTCTGCTTCTCAATGGAGTGTGCGTCCAACATAATAGCTCTGCCTCCTTCTTTTAGAAATCGACCTCTCTATGATGGAATAAGTCGTTGTACCAAAACTCAACCGTTAATGGAAATCTTCGCTGCAAATGAAGCCTCTACTGCCCAACAAAAGATTACTCAATCTCAATGAGGTACACTGAAGAAATCTGTATTGATCTCTTTCTGGAATCTAGCTAGGGTGTATCGTTACAACACTGAAACCAGAGATATCTGAAGGGTTTCCAAAAACCCTAGATTCTTTCTCCAAGAGCTCTCCAAAAATCTATTTTTCGAGTGAGTGAATGCAAGAATGGGGGGCGCCTCCTCATTTCCCCTCTTTTATTTCTCAATTGAGTATTTCCCGCTCACTTTACTTTTATTTTATTTTTAAAGTCACTTTATGCTTGCACACTTTATATTTTTTAAGTGACTTCATTTGCCTAAGACCCATGTCCCCTTTTTTCTTTTTTTCACTTTATAAAGTTATTTCCTTGGCAAAAGTTGAGTTCCCTAGGTAACTTTTCTGACTTAGCCTACAGGAACCAAGTTAGGCTAGCGGAACCACTCCTTATGACTCCTAGGCCAACGCGGACATTACACGTTGTCCTCACTCAAGGATCTTTCCCTCATAGCGATGGAATGTTTTCCCCAACTGCTCCCAATATGATTGACATTAGCAATAGTTTGGACTTTAACTTGGTTTCTTTGTTGACAAAGTGTAGTCCACCAGAGAAGTAGAAACACTGAATGTTTCATTGTAGATTCACTATTTTTTGTATTATTCATTGATGAGGTATAAATATGATTCCTAATTATTTGGCGTCACTCTACACTCTGTCACTTAATTTGTCAACCCGAGGTTCAATTTATACTTGCGAGGCACTCGGTGCAGTATACACATAATGAGGGCTTCTACCACACTATGCAATTTAACCAAAAGAAATCAACTAAATTAAGCAACACATAAATCAAAAGAAAAGAATAAAAGATGAAGTCACAGTGCTTACAGTCCCCAACCTAGTTGGTGGTACGTCTTAGGGTAGGATCTCTGAATTCTCATAACCCTATTCCCTCATGTGTTCACCTAATGGGGTCACAGGGAAAGTGATTCTGTAGCACACAATATCAAAGCAAGAAAGAAATTCCTAACTACAACATTCAGACCTTACAGTACTACAAATTAAATGAGTATACTGGAACTAGATTAAGAAACCATTAGATTCTTAAACTCCAATTCTACCAGTGATATTTTAAACATTGTTACATATGAGAGATACATAACCAGATTTAGCATATAATGAAAGTACAAGCAAAGAACAACCAAAAGATCATTAGTCTTCTGAAATCTAAGTCCTAACATACTTTATTAATGATTCTGCAGCATAACACCAGTGGCCATTATGCAACCAATGGCCATTTTGCAGCCTAAATCTAAAGCAAAATTAGATTACTACAAACTTCAAGCATAAACTAATTAACAACTATCTAATAATCAACAAACAAATGAAGTATATATATACAACACATCATCATACCTATGAGCGGGCCCTGTCCCACAGGTAGGCCTGTGCATATGTTCTTTAAATTAACACCAGTACACAATTGAATGGACACTCAAAACATAACAACAATATATTAAGTGTTAAAACTAGAGCTCTTGGCTCTTACAAACTCACAAAAGTCTGAATACACCTGATGTCACTCTATGCTAAGACTACTCCCGCTCATGAGAGCACACGCATATATATACAAGAGAATGACTTCAATAGCTCTAAGTATAGAGCAACAACCCTCCTAATATGCTGGGAAATAGTTTGGAACAACTTTGATGCCACTGTTCGATGATTTGCTCAACCTCACGGACTTGTGTCTTAGCCAATGAACTGTCAGTCGCTTTCCAGATTCCTCGGACTGCCCAAACTGCTATGTCAAATTAGTTGGATTGTTATATGTGAATATGTCTGTATCCTTATTCTGAAGATTATCACATGCTGAGTGGCTGGTAGTAGGTACGCATATGTTGAAGTGTTAATTCTTTTAATATATTTCTCATGCTAAATGTGGTTGGAACCTTGCTGAAGCTTGTGTGTAATGTCCCCCACCTCTTGATGAAGAGGATTGGAGAGGCTCAATAGTCTAGTCATCCCCACTAGACTATAGTCTCATGCAACATGGGGAAAAAGTTAGCTAAACTCAATGTTATAATATTAAGTTGACTTGAAAAGGTAAAAAGTAACTCAATGAAGAATTAGAACACTTGAGGTTGAGTTAGGAGTTAACCCTAGGGGTTAACTAACTCAACAGAGAAATAGAATGGAGGTATAAAGGAAAGGCAAGGGCGCACCTCTCACTCATCTTGGATTATTATGCATTTTGCTTTTGGGCTCTTGAGCACACAGTTTTGAGGGTTTTGAGAATACAAACCCTAGAGGACAACTCGGTGGTGAAAGATTCCACCTATCTTGTTCCAATCTTGGTCTCGTCGATGCAATACTCCACCCACACCATTCTACAGCAGTCACAGGTACCATCACTCATCCAGGGAAGCAACAGGCCGTACCCTTGAGGGTTTCCAGCAAGGGGGTGCATCAATGTTTGAAGGGAGATTTGATCCAGGAGTTTGTGAGGGTTTTTGGAGATTTGAGCACTTGGGTTTTCTTTGCAGGTCCTTGATCATCAACTCTAGTGCATTTGGAGAAGGTTATACCATCCAGTTGATTTCCTAGAGCATTGGCACGATTTGGAGACTAGGAGGGCGCTACTAGGAATCAATTATATTCAGTTTGGAGGAGTAAGACTTCAGATCTCACTTTGAGACTTCACCTAGAGGCTTACATTGCCCCGATTTATTTTTCTAGGGAGTTGCAGGGCATTTGGAGGTCTCCTTCATCAGGGCCGAATTATTGGGCATTGACAGTGTTTAGGAGGGTGTAGCTTCACTTGAGGATTCAACATTTGGAGGAGCAACTCTTAACATTTCGGCCTGAGACTCCAGGAGGGGGTTCTACTCACCCCGATCTATCACTCTACAGAGTTTGGCATCATTTGGAGGCCTCCAACAACTTGGCCGAAATATTGGGTTCCCACAGCTATTCAGGAGGACGTGGCTTCAACCAGGGGGGGTTTGGATTTCACCCTGGTTCTTCTTGTATTTGTCTTCATCTTGTATTCAACCTTTGGAGGCTTACATCTTCTTATCCAGAGCATTTTGTAGCAGCTCATATCTTATCTATTGGATCTATCTGATGTTATTCCAAATCTACATCCTTATTGTATCAGGTTCTTTTTGATTATATCAATAAAGGTCAGATCTATGTTGTTTGGTTCCACATCTGGTGTTGCTTGTTATATCTTGTGTTTCCACTTGTTATATCTTCAGATCTATGTAATATGCTTGTTAACTGAATCTACAAACCCTAAGATATAACTCAGAAGTAAACCTGCAAGCAAAACACACACATATCAGTTGAATAGTGAGCAGTTAGTGTTCCAAGCGAAAAAATTGGCTTGGGAACATTACATTGTGGCATGCTGAGAATGCAAAATATTAATTTCCTTTGACTTATCCTCAAGCTGAATGTCGAGTTATACCTTTGTGCCTTTAATATGCTGATTTTGATCTTTTAATTCTGCATAAGGTATTAATTAATATGTCGATTTATAACTTAAGCTTGGTAATGTATTAATTCCCCTTTTTTTTGTATATCCTTATGCTGATTTTAATCCTTTAATTATGTTGCTGATATATTTCCACGCTGAAGACATTCACATTAATTTCCCTTGCTGATATGCCTTCATTGTTCTTGAAATACGTTATATATCTTTCAAGGAAACCTAGAATACTTGCATTCTAGGAATCATAGTAAAATTTATTAAAAATCACACGTGGTTCCAAGCTGCTACAAGCTTGATTATGTAGCAAGCTGCTGCATGCCTGATTCCGTAGCAAGCAAATTTGAAAATATGGGAACCCTGCAATTGTATCAGCTACTAATGACTTTAAATCTGTGGCAATGGATGTGCAATGACCCTGATTTGAAGAATGTATGAACCTTTAAAGCAAAACCCTGTAACAACTTGTTCACGCATGAGCTGTCACTTCGAAAGTAAACACAGAACACGCTACTTCCCCTAATGTTAATCAGAAATCCATTGAAATATTAAGAAATGCAATTGGAAAATCACCTCAAGCCTAAATCCCGCATATAAGAATTAAAATGGATAAAACAGGGTTATAGGTAAATGATAAGTGGTTAAAAAGAAGGAAAAAAAGATGTCAAATGAAGCTAATTTTGTGACTCATCATTCATAAAACTCATTTTGAACTTTCTCTTTTTATCTTTCCCATTTTATATCATCCAAGTTGATTTCTTAGCTACATGGCCATCAAGAAAAGAATTACAGTAGTTAAATCATCTTAAACCACTGTTTGGAGTGTGTATATATATATATATAGAGAGAGAGAGAGAGAGAGAGAGAGAGAGAGAGAGAGAGATCCCAATGGACTGAAAACACTGAAAACTGTGGTCCCACCCTCTAGCTTTTTTTATTAGCGAAAATGAGGTTGTTGGTACTAAGCCAGCACAAATTACAAATTAACTACCTGCAGGCTACATCAATGATTTAGCACAAAGCCCAAGAAGGCATATATTCTGGCTACATCTTATAAGGAATGTGCCCAAACAAAGACAGCCCAGCCGCAATCCACAACCACAGACCCCATGCAAGGGAGGAGCAAGACTGCCATGATTTAAACCTGGGTCTTCTTCACAGCAACCACTCCAAGTTGCCACTAGACCACAGCTTGATGGACATGTATGTGTGTGTGTGTGTGTGTGTGAGAGAGAGAGAGAGAGAGAGAGATTAGAAGTACATAATTTAGTGATTTATTTTGGGATCAAATAGTAACAATTACCATTTCTTAAGAACTTGGCATCACAAACATCAGCATACCTTATGCAAGGTACAAACCTCGTGTGAATAGTTTGCACAGGGTGGAAATCAAACTTATATTAAATTTGGAATGGATTGTGTTTTTGAAGATTGCATGTAGTGCAAGTTATAACAAAAGAGTGAAAATTGAACCGATATTGGGAGATAGTAATGTATGGTCAATTACCCTTGCCTGAACGATGTGTGTATCTATTAACATACTATATTCATGTTGACAGCATTCTTTGGCTCAATGTTGGATGACTTAATTTGGTTTGTGAATTTTAGGTAAGCTTACCAGATCTAGGTGATTCAACAATTCATGCCATGAAGGCCATGTATTCAGTCATGAGGCCCTTTCTACAATCCTACAACCTTTGGCAGGTAATTTCTTTAACTCTGACCGGACAGCAAAAATACATGTACAAGCTAGGTGTTCTTGTATATTTATAATGTATAGAAAGAGGCATGTACAATTCCATGCAATCAAGTATTTGTTTCACTTCATTTTCTTTTTCTTCCTCCTTTTTGCTCTCTGATTTTCCATTAATTTTGATACCACCTTAGAGCAGTAGAATTAAGGTTTAATAGGCGTTGAGACAAGAGGATTATGGGACATTCATCATGTAGGAAAGATAACAACACACCACATAATATGGCTACATTTAATATACATGAAGTTTACTAGTATAGCCAAACTATAATACCACATTCATGGCCAAATTTACCTCAAACTCACCTAGTTGCTACTTAGAGTCTGGATTACTACTTGAAGCATTCGTCCGTACCATAAAGCAGAAATACAGTTGCTGAAAGAAAATGGTCCATCATCCTTATACATGGAGAATACTTTATCAATAATTTCCTTTCAGAAAAATCCCAATCATGGGACCTTTCTGTCATAGCCCGAGTTTGAAATCAAACTTGTAGTACACCCAACAGATTCAACTCTCTCCAACTAGCAATAAGTGCTCAAGAACAAGCTCGCATAGCCTCTAGAATGGAGCCAAGCCAATAGGAAACATTTTTGAAATCCTCCATGAAATTTTAGGTGAGGAAATCACCAAAGTGCCATCTCTGGAGCATGTAAAAGCTCATAGGATCGTTTATCCAAAGTTAAGCATTAGAATCATAAATGTTATACAGAAAAAATGTAAAAAATACAAGTTTTTGTTGTTAAATGACGTATCTTGCAGCCCTTATATAGTCATTCTAGGTGACAAACCCCTTCAAAGGGCTCACATTTATGGAATGAACTTGCCTATATTGCAAGTAGGTTGAACTATAAGCTCTTGCTCTAGGCCAAAAATGTTACAGGTTTTGACCACCATTCACCTTGTTCACCACCATTGGACAAAAACTGAATCTTTTTAAAGCTAAGGTTCTAGGTTCTATATTTGTCCAGTTTTCCTTTCAGTTTTCGTGTTATCAATTTCATTTAGAATATATTTCACACTTTTGTTATTTATTTATTTATTTTTTAATGGATCTTGTTACCACTTGATCTCTCACCTCGGGTGCAAAGCATTCACTAGGTGAAAGGACAAATGGAACTCGGAAGAGTCAACACTGTCACCTCAGCACCTCTTCCCTCAATTTAGGATGATTTATGATCACCACTAAGGGGGAATTCCATATGTGTATATGTATCCACAATGGTATAACTACCGAGTACAGGGAATTATAAGAGTTATCAATCTGATTGTGTATCGATCTTTTTTTTTTGTAAGCTAAGTGTTACCGTCCTTATACACACCTACAAACATGGAGAAGTCTCCAACCCACTTTGTGTGTCCTTGGAGGCACAAGACTAATTCCAGACCCACTGTCACCTTGATCCAAACTTCTTCCGTCTAGGCTCACTCCTATAGAAGCCAAGGGGGTGTTGAATTATATAACTTTGGAAGCTATTTTCCCTATTGTAACTGTTGCTGTCCTTATACACACTTGCAGACGTGAGCTAAGTCCTTCTCACTTAGTGTGTCCTCGGAGGCACAATGCCTAGGTTCAAAGTCCACGCTGTCACTTTGACTTGAACCTCTTCCGTCTAGGTTAACTCCTAGGGAAGCCAAGGGGGGTAGACCCTAGTTACTAGATGAGATTTAGAGTTTAAGTTCTAGGAGTTGGTTTTAATTGATTAAATGGTCAGAGGAAATCTAGCCTATGATGTTAAGCAACAATGCAAGATGCAACAATAAAGGATGACAGTCAAAACCTTTTCCTAGGACAACTAAGACTAGTGCCTAAGATTGGGCAAGGGGTCAACTAGATTAAAGGGAGATTAGTTACAAGATAGTTACAAGTTACAAATATTACAACAAAATAGATACAACTAGATACAAAGATACAGAAAGAATATATCAGATATACAGAGTTAGACCAAACTAGATACAAGATTGAAGATATACAATATACTAACAAGTTGCTTGAATGTGCAGGAAGTAAAGATACTCAAGACAAGATAAACATCAACACATCAAGCCAAGGATGCTCACAATAGCTCTTACTCTATTGGATTGCTTATCAATGGCACATAAGATGAAAATCACTCAAGACCCAGTCAAGATAGTGCCTCCAAGTGGATGCACAACTTCTTGAAGGATCACACCACAAATACAGGAACAACAATAAGGATGAAATACTTTGAAAAGTAAAGTGTTCCAGATGATAGATGTAACCACTTAGATAATTATTCCACAACACATAAAATGACTTGCATGTGAAAGTAGATATGAGATCAATGTGCTTGCAAGTGTAAAAGTAAATTGCCAACGTTGTAGACCAAGGATTAAGTTAGGTGGTTAAGTGAGATTTATTTTAATCAGTGTTACCAGAACCGAACCGAAACCGGTAAAACCGGCCGGTCTGACCGGTTCAAACCGGACATTCAAACCGGTTTTGACCGGTTTTGTACAGAACCGGTTTTTCCGGTTTTGAAACCGTTTTTTTTTTTTTTTTTTCGTACGGTTGGAAAAGTGAGGGAATTTGCAAATTTTTTTAAAAATGTAAAAAAAAAGAGACTCAACCAACAACTTTTGACAATGAAGACCTTTCCTAGATGGATTTGGATCAAGAGAATGTGTGCACTGATGTTGCAACCAATGTTGCCAGAACCGAACCGGTCATCGAACCGGTCGACCCCAAAAACCAGAACCGGACCGGAACCGGAAAAAAACCGGATCAAAAAACCGGTTTCTAAAAATACATAAA
>SNQJ01S0237445.1:4587-14602 GCA_010110895.2 Picea sitchensis | reverse complement strand
GAGTTATAGAAAAAATGACATACCTTGTTGAATTCTGGCTTATTCTAGAGAGCGACCTTGTAGAGCGTACCCCACATAGAATATTTGCTGAATCAATCTGAAACTGTTACAAAGAATACTAAATACTATACTATAACCAACACATTTTTTATTACTGAATTTGGATCTGTTATGAAGAAGTTATGACATTTTAAACCGAAATACCCATTTTAGACTAGTTTCGGGACTAGCCACAAACCCTATTTTCCATGGAGTGTAACTCCAAAAACAAAACGACCCACAAGATGAATTTTTTACCACAGATACTTGGATATGTTTCTTCAATGGAATAGACATTTCACGTTTTGAATCATTGTAGACAAAAAATTATTGCAAAAATGGTGATATGACCTGTAAATAACATACCTTAGAAAGCATCATCAAAAGCATTTATCCTCCCTTGAATTCAGGCCTTCTTTTCTTCACCTTCCCTCTGAAATTTGTCTTAGATATCCTTTGGTTACCTCAGAAACCTATATATATTCAATATGATCAAGTGTGATCTAAAATGAGATAGCCTTGCCTCTTATTTATACTCTCCAAGTAGCTTCCTTAAAAACATCTTCTAGGTCACTTTTCCCACTTTCCTTATTTTAGGGTTAACCCACTTCTAATTTCTCCATTAAATTTATTATTTAAATAATTCATTTTGTATTCACTTTGAATTATAGTACACTCATCACTTCATTTTATTATTTACCTTCTAAAATCTCTTAAACCACTTTGACTACTTTGACCTTTTGAGGCTTCTAGATGACATATGAGGGTCATCCAACTTCGTAAGGCCATAACTCTCAAAGCGTGAGGAGTTATGTGACATTCCACATACCACCAGAAATGGAATGAGATTTACTATCTATATAGAATATTATTACCTAAAAATATATCAAAAATTGTACCATTATCCATCAAACAAACTTGGGTCCATTACCCAAACTTGGGTTCTCCCGGGCTTTCTTCAAGGTTTGACATCGATGAAAACCAACCTTAATCAACATATGTGAATGTATTCCTTCATTGAGAGTGAATGCTAATGTGATTACATCATGGAAAATCATTCTCCTTGTGTCAAAAATAGTGAATGGGTTGGGGAGAACGGTCCAAGATAATGTTGGTAGCTTCCAGAAGGGAGAAGTAAATCTCCAGTACATCTACACCGCTAATCGGATAGTAGATATTATGACGGAGTCCTTATCTGAGGGAAAGACTGTATACTTCAGGGACAAGTTGTGTCTTATGGAGATTACTCCCTTGGTTGAGAGGGAGTGCTGATATTCTTGCATTATGGATAGTTAGTGTGTTGTTGAACTGACATTCTCCCTATGGATAATGGTACAGGTTGGACATATTATTGATGTATAATGGACTAACATTTTCTTCGTAAAATAGTCTAGGACCAACATTCTCTCATGGCACATATGGTTCCCTAATTAAGATGAATGGCTCACCCCCTATGGACCAGATGGTGACCTGATTAGGAAAAATGTTTTGGGACTAACATTCTTCCTGTGTCATATATAGTGACCTAATTAGGAATAATGGTCTTTGTAGTCACGTGACACTCTGTTGAGTGCGTGACAATTGCGGGATACTTAGTTGAGTGTGCATGTTTCAACACCTGAATTATTCAAGAATCATGTTTGATTATTCAAATGAAGTATGGTCTAGAGAGTTGATGCCATACTATAGTGGTTGTGTACCACTGGTGGTGAAGACAATAGTTGTGTACTACTAGTGATGGTTTTGTATCATCTACAATGGATGTGTACCACTGAAAATGATTGTGTATCACTGGAAAATAGTTGTGTAATACTATGAATCAACAACAATCATGTTCTATTGGAATGCATTGTAGTAGATTTGTGTTATTAAATGATTTCCATGGAGACTACCAGATCACTTGGGAGCAGTTGTGTGCTTCTTGATCATAGAGACTGTGATGGATGATTTGAGCTACTGATGGTTTGGTAGTAGTTGTGTGATACTATTTTATTGTAGAGTAGTCAGTGGACTACTAGATGAAATACATCATGGAAATATACCACCGTAGCTAAGAGGGAGTGTTTATGTTTTGGTAGTTGCGACAGGAAATTTCCTCTAGACCATTGAACAACAAGAGAATATCTCAGAGAGAGAGACAGTTGACTCAGAGGCAGAGCCATAGACGGAGTTTCCCCTCAGTTTAGGTGGGAGAGATACATCTCCCAATACTGACAGAAATGTGTCATGAGCCTAGAGCGAAGTGTTTATGATTCAGAGACACGCTTGGCATGATGAAGAATGTCTCCCTCATTGAGAGGGAGCGTTTATGTTTGGGAAACATTGGAAAGACATTCTCCTAGATTAATAAGTAGTTATATAATATATAATAAATAAGTAGTTATTTATTACCCAAGGGATGCATCCTTTCATGGATGGTCACCATATGTTCTCTATATATGGAACACTCATCATTGTAATAATATATCGATCATATATCATCTCTTATTATCTCATATAGAAAAATCAACAAGACGTCCATGTTTTTCTTCGGAGATCTGACCCTATGACATTGACAAAAAATAAGAACCAGGTTTTTTCAGAGTGTCGATGGAATGGCATCGACAAACAAATGTACTACTATCGAATTTCAGCACACGTGAAGTAGTGACGTGAAACTCTTTCTTCCCATCTGAGAATACCAATATGGGTTGATGCTCGATCAATCAAACCTTAGTTAATCCATCAAACCTTGGTGTATCACGTACCTTTTTTCTGATCCAACACAAAGAGCGAGTAATGTGAGCACATCTTCTAGTTGATACTTCGTACAATCTACGTTGCTAATGTTCTAGTATTTCCTTTGATTCTGATGCACAAGAGCTAATGCTTCTCCAACTAAGCACACTATATGCAGTAGGATTGACATAGTCATCCACATGTGTGTTCATATTATACAAGTTCAATTTATTTTCTCATGGGTTCCACATACCTTCTTTCCTCTATGGGGTCTAATGGTGCAGTGACCTTCAAGCCTCCTCCTTCAAAAACCATTTCTCTCTTCTTCAATTTAATAATCACTTGGTTTTCAAAGGCCCAATCCAGTCCAAGAAATGTCAGATACGACTAACTATTATCCACAATCTCAATGACCTCAAAGTTGGCTACACTGCACACTGCATCTATGTTAACAATTACTCCTACTAGTCTCTCGATCGATAATTATATTATGTTAGTTTTCCAATATCAACTGAACAATTGACCAAAATAGCTACAGTTTCTCCATAATTTCCCACATCTGGCTTGGAAGAACATTTACAACTGATCCTAAGACCAGGTTGACATTATTCATTTCATACTCTCCTATGTACATGCTCAATATGAATTCTTTGTTTGTCCTATTCTTACACAATACTTGGTTCACTTCTCTTTGTGTTGTAGGTACTTATCTGTCTTGGGTACACTAATCAATCATCCCACATAGTTCATCCAACATTGTTTCATCCTTCATCAACTCTAAACAACTCTTTAGAAATTTTTTCAAAGTGTTTACCTTTTCGACTGACCTTTCCAGAATGGTGCAATCATAGAATAACAACATATTATATATTGGTGGCGTCTTTGAAATTGATGTTATCCAGTCCGGTCCTAGTATTTACTTCCTGGCTTTCTGATATATCTCTTTATCTTTCTTTGGATTAAAGGTTGGTGTAGGATTAGATACTTTCCTTATCCATTTCTCTTTCCCCTTTCCTTTTTCTATCACATTTGCTCCAATCCTTGTTCCGCAATGGATAAAAACTTCTACTTTGAGCTGATCATCTCACTCCTCAGATGTTGTCATATGTATGTTCTGGTTCTGTTTCTAGTTCTAGTTCTAATTTTGATTCCCTCTTTTTTTCCATTTCTCTATTGGTTTAGGAAAAACCTTTGTTGCATGGTCCAATTCTCTGTAGTAAGTGCATGTCTTGCAAGGATTCGAACAAGATCTTGCTAAATTTCCCAGTTTATTGAAATTATAAAAAGTTATTGGTCCTCTACCTCCTCTACCAAATCCTTCTCGACCTCGACCTTTGTTGAATCCTCCACGTTCTCCTTGGTTAAATCTTCTCGAAGTATTATACCATGGAACCTCTCCTTATGTTGTGACACTTTCTTCTTGGATTTCGTATGCATATAAAGTGTGCTCTCTCATTAAGTCGAATGTGAAAAAATATTTCTCATTATGTCCTACAGATTTTCAAATATTACAGAAACAATTCTTGGGAATACTCTAGTACTCCTGCAATAATGAACAAACAGTTGGATGATGTCCCCATGTCTTACAAATTTCACAATATCCCACTCCTCCTGCCAAAGGGTTCAGTGCTCTTGTATCCATATACTATGAAAATGTTGGACACTCTTCTTTTGATGGCCTCTTGTCTTACATGTAATACACAAAACGTATTCACTCTTTTCCATTTCCTTCATTATTTATGAAAACTGCATTATTAGCACAACCAACTATGACTAAACCTATGCCATTCCTGTGACATATCTTATAGGAGATTCTTCTAACTTCATCACAATTTCTAATGCTTCTGGATGAGACATGACCTTTTGTTGCATCAAAGAAGAATGAATGTGAAACAACATACCTGCAAGAAACCATTCTTGATGTTTTTCATTAGGAATATGAAATTTTAATCTGCCCATCACCTCTTTAAATCTCTGGTCGTAATCCCAAACTGTCTCATTTTGTACTTGCTTAATCTCTTCCAGGTCTGTGATATAATATTACTAGGATGTTGGCTTCTGGAATTCCTTTAACAACGCTTGTCAAATATTCGTTAGTGTCCTTATTGTCCTTCCCACATACTATTTTGGTAATTCATCTACCATAACAGTGCGTCGCCTCTGAATTTCATGGATAAATGTGAAATATTTGTTGCCTCGTCCTAGAAATTCTTCACAGTCCATATCATGTCACATGCAAGAATATGTTGCTCTGGTTCCTTCGACCACGCTCCCTAAAATTCATGCATATTTAGTGTATGATATATTATTTCCATAGTATTATGTGTAGTACTTACCTTAAGTGATGCTAACTGACTCTGGTTCGTTGTGCTACTTCCACTATTCTGAATATTGTCCTAACTTCCTCAACTAACTACAATTTTTATTGATAAAGTTCTAGTTTCTGCTTCCAATCTAGGTGAAGCACACAAGGTCATGGGTTCGACACAGATTCCAATCTGAGATGGAATTCCTTCTTCTACTAGACTGTACTAAGGATCCTTTTCATTCTCTTTCCTTTCTTTGTACGATGTGATCTGAAGTACTGTGCACGGGTCTCTTTTCTCAAACACTCTTTGTTTCTCTTCTCTCTCAACCACAATCTTCTTCTTACTATACCTAAAACTTTTCCCACAGTGCAATACTTCAATATCTATGTATGAGTTACTATCTTCATCTCTTGAAATCCTCATTCCATGTGATCCTTATTGTGATACTTGTATTTTACACCATAGGTTGTGAAAGAATGTTATTAGATGTTATGAGGATAGAATTACATAATTGAGTGAAATTCTCATAATTATTTCACTCAATTATGTAATTCTACCCTCATAATGTATAATAACATGATTTCACAACCTATGGTGGAAAATACAAGTATAATAATGAATCCTTGTTGGGGAATCATATTTTGAAGAACTCAAGGGGTTTTTGGTTGAATATATTTTTTAGGGACTTGTGGTGGTCCCTGTGGGTAGGGGGTCTTGGTGGATTCATGGCTTCCTTAATCCTTTTGTAATCAACATTTTGAGGACAATGGTGAGTGTAATGACCATACTCACCATTGAGTGCACAAGGGAAATTGGTCCTGAGGTTTTTATTTTTCCCTTGTCTTGGTTGGCCATTGTTATTTCCCACTTGGGGATTTTGGTTTCCCCTTGTTGGGGTGTTTTGTTGTGGAGGGTCACTCCCCTTCACTTGGTTGGTTTTATTTTTGTTCTTTCCCTTCTTTTTGTTGTTACTAGATTGATTAGGGGTCATGGAAGTATTCAATTTCAAAGGTTTGGACTTGCTGAATATGAGAAGGTTGAATAAAATTCACACCTTTCTGTTGTTGTCCATGTTGTGGGGAAACAGGTTGAGGGGGACCATGGAAAGGGTAATATGGATTACCTTTTGTGGGGGCTCTTTATTGCATGTAGGAGGTGGATGTGATACCTCCACTAATGGATTTTTATTATATGGTAGGTGGTGGACCTGGAGGTAGTACTTGCACTGAGTTGGGTGGTGGTATAGGTACATGCCCTCCCATAGAGGGAGTAGGAGCTATGAAATGGGTTTGATGGGTGGGGGAAGTATAGTATGGGTTCCCTCATATGGATGATGTTAATGGTTGGCCCCAAAAATGGGTACCTATTGAGCATATGTATTAAAATGGTCCATGGACCCTGTTATCACATAATCTTGTCAAAGGCATAGGGGTTTATGGCTTCTACTTAAGTCTGTATTTTTTCCTGTCTCTCCTTCTTTTGCAGACCCAATCATAAGGTTTTTCCTTTCGGCTTATATTTTTCTTAATTTGTTTGCTTGAGAGGTGTCGGCCCTAAGCCTTTCTATTTTTTCTGATGTCGATTACTTCTCTCTCCTTGTCTCTGTCACTAATAATTTTTCATTCCCTAGCCCTCAACCAATCATCCAAGTATTTGTTTACAAAGGCTGCAACCATAAGCACAAGAACAACACTTAGAGAAGTTTGATATGGACTCAAATCAAGCAAGCGAGAAAGACCATCTTTCAATCTTGGAGATCCACCAGGAAGATCGGATCGACGACCATCGGGCGATTGGGATCACAAAGTTACATGAAGTATAACATTAGATAGAGTTATAAAATTGTGAGGCCATCTTAGTCGTTGATCCTAGGAAGGACACGTGGTGCAAGATTACAATTTCGCTGACTCGCAGAATGGAGAAGTCAAAGGGTAGAGTCATGAGAACTCGCGAAACGTGAGGTCACGAAATGATCTGGGCCTTCTATTTCAGAAGGACATGTAGTGCAGGATCTGCAGAGAAAGTCATTTCGAGAATGCTGAGGTGAGAAGTGTCGATGGTACGAGGTCCCAAAATGTCAAAATGATATGGGTTGTCCGATGAAAATAGGCATGTGTCACCCAATTTGAGCAATCACGATTTCACGACTCAGAGATTTGAGCATGGAGCACAATGTGAGTTCGCAAAACATGAAATCACGATGCACCTAGGATTTGGGCCCACAATCGTATGGAAACAGGGCCATAAAGAAAGGGAAAGCATCTGTTGAGAAACAAGCGGTTGAGATTGTTTAAGGAAATGATCGTGGCTGTCAAATCCAAAGTAAATCTGATCGTCGATCTAGATGGGTCGTTTTGCAGGATCAAGCATTTAAATATTTGAAATGAAGGGGAGTGAAGACTCCCGAAATGCGAGATCCCAAAATTTCATATGGGATATGTGTAAGGTCATGGACTGAGGTCATGTGGGGTGAGGGATAGGATTTGTGCCAAGGGCCAAAAGCACCCATCTTAGTCTCAACAGAATATCTGCATGGGTTCAAGATGCTGAGATAAATTGGAAGGAGTCGTGGGCATTACCTGGAACATTCATGGGTGTTATCCCTTGCGCTAATCCCGATAAAAGTAATTAATGAAAATGGGGAAGGTGGTTGAAACGTCATTTCACCACATAAATAGATAGCATGGAAGAACTGGTCGTGGGAGCAGACTGTCAGCCCAAAGTTCCCCCATCAACAGATTCTCCTGCAAAGCCCATACTGATCTGAGATCGCGTCTGACAGAAAAATGCAAGTGCGGACTAGCAGAAGAAGATATAGACAAAATTATTTGAATGTAATAGCTAGGTCACATATCTCATGGTGGCGAATTGTTCTGAGTATAAATACTCATCTTTTATATTTTGTTATGGTCGAAGGTTGAGATAAGCTCCCATATTGGAAAGTTTTAATGAAGCCTCCAGTTCTATGGTTATGGGTTGCCATTTGAGACTTCTTGTTTAATGACAATCAGCTTTCCTATCATCTCTTCTGCTTCTGATATTGAATACTCAGGCATGGGTGATCCAATCAAGTTGTTGTGACTGTATTTTAATGTATGTTTGATTGCAATATTGTTATGACGTTTTCAGTTTCTTAAATTTTTGGGTTCAAGAAGATCTTGTATTCAAAGATTTTCCTCCTTAGGCTACTGGAAGACCCGATGTCCATAGCAAACCTCTACATTTCCTCACCCATTCTCCCCACTACTCACCCTTTACTACAACTTACTAAATGAATTTATATCAAGACCTCATATGCTTATGCATGCCAACCCTATTTTTTTGAGTTAAAGTGTTATAATCCCAAGACAACATCCATTAGACCACCCTTAAATTTATTCATTGTGACATAAAACTGATGGGTATTGGGCTTACCTCTGCTAAAATCCAGAGGTGACTTATAGTGATAACATTTCTGGCACCGTTGTCGGGGATGGATTGAATATTTTCCTTGTGATTGAATGACAAAGGTTACTAGTTCTGAAGGTGCATCATAACTTAGTAAATGAAGATTGCAACTGTGCACCTGGCAACTCCATTGATGTGAATCCACTCGAGACTCCATTTTTTAAGCTATGGATTCTAGAGGAAAACACACGAGGTCTAATCCACAATTGCCTCTAGCAACACCTGAAGCTAACCTAGAGAAAATTATCAAAAAGGGAAGGGCCCTTCGAGAAAGTAGTTCTACTACTGAACTACGTGTTTCTGATGATTTTCATTATCCTCTTGTAGAAACTCTAATGTCTGCTTCTCGTTTTCCTATTATACCGTCTGTTGGAGTTTCCCGAATTTTAAAGTTTGGGAGTGTTGCTGTTGAATTTTATCCTCCTGGTTTTGGATTGGAAGGAGAAATGTTTGTCACTCCTATTTCCCCTGAGGTTGTACCTTGGTCTAGACTCTAGACCTCGGAATATTTTCTCACTCCAGTTTTTATTACTCCTCTTCCTATTAGAGTTACTGATTTTGAAGAAAGGTAAACCTCAGTTCCCTCTAGCCCTGTAGCCTTTTATCCAAATCCTCTGTTGTTTCCATTTCCTCTCGGAATCTCAGTTCCAGTCTCCCCTGTTCGAACCCCTTCCCCCCCTAGTTCTCCTCCACCTATCATCCCTATGGCAGGAGATAGTCTCCCAGAAATAGAATGGATGCTATAGGCCAAAAATGCCCCTCTCATTTTTCCTCAGCCTCTTAATGCCCTCCCAGCTAGTGGCTACCTTAAGAAACTTCCTAAGTATAGTGGGGAGGGAGATATTACCACAGAAGAGCACCTTGCAACTTTCTATAGTTATGTTGATAACTATGTTGATAACTATGTCAGAGTAGACGAAGATGTATGGATGAGGAAATTTGTCCACAGTCTTGATAGAGAAGCCATATAGTGGTCCAGGGCCCTCTCTCTTGGATCCATTGTTGGGATTGAAGTTTTAGATGATTTCTTCTTGAGACAATGGGGGGATAACAAGGTCGTCATGTATTATATCACATAGTTTGGGTCCCCAAAGAGAAAAGAGGAAGAGTTTGTCTCTGACTTCTCCAAAAGATTCAACAAAATGTATAATAAGATCCCTGCTAAGATAAAGCCTATAGAAGCCTCTGCCAAAATTACATGTGTGTAATGTCCCCACTTTGGGACATCATCACAAGGGAGAGACTTATGATGACCAGAGTAGCTAGATGGATGTTATAGCGAATACAAGGGAATTTGAGAGGCATTGTGGGGTCCAGTTGGCATTTATCATCATATTCCATCATCATGAGCCATTCCACACATGTTGGCTTTGGTTTTGTTCCATTCCGACGATTTCCATGATTTTGACTATTTTGAGCTATAAGTTAATTAAAATCACTGAAGAGGGCATTTTGGGCACATTACTTGGAGGAACCTCTCAGTGTAATAGCTCATTGGAATC